>JAJLRJ010000003.1:13042500-13171552 GCA_024195265.1 Dendrophyllia cribrosa
ACAGACTTTCCGAAAGTCTAACAAAATTGTAGTGCAAAGATTTGCAGTACAAAACTTATCAAAAAAAGGACACCATATTCGCATTCAATATTCCTCGGACAGAACAAAGCGGAAAATTGGCTTTAGAGAAACTGTTGTCAATGCTCGAACTGCACGCCACGACTCGGCAATGTCGTTTATCGATCTAGGTCTTTCTATAGAAAAACACCATACTATTGGGCAGCATCTGTATTGTTACCATTCTCTATTGAATTATTTATTTTCCTAACCACTGAATACATTTCCACTTAATTTCTCTTATCGCCTAATACCTTTAACTATCAACATTCTTCTTTTTTTATTAACCTCGCCTTCTAACGCATTAACGAGATGGCTTCAAGAGCCCTTTTATTAAATAGATCGATTACATGAGCCCGGGCTGCCCGGTTAGCCGGGATTACCCGTTGTTACATAAGCCGAGC
Source organism: Dendrophyllia cribrosa (assembly GCA_024195265.1). Lineage (NCBI taxonomy): Eukaryota > Metazoa > Cnidaria > Anthozoa > Scleractinia > Dendrophylliidae > Dendrophyllia > Dendrophyllia cribrosa. The sequence goes on from JAJLRJ010000003.1 coordinate 13,042,962, forward strand.
CAGCCCGGGTCAGAGCTAAATTTAGCATCAACGTACATTGTCGTTTTGGTTCATTTTCTTCGTGATTTTTAAACAACCTAGTCTTGTTTACCTCTTAATAATATACATGAAAAAAATTACTCAATTCTGATTGGCGAAGAGCAGTGCAGTTCAAGTGTAACACCAGTGCAGAAAGTGTAACACTAGTGCAAATTACAAATCCCCCCAAAAAAATTGATGCAAAAATGTTTAGCAAAAAAATTTGCAAAAAAAAAAGTTGATGCCAGGATGCCGGCATCACGATGCCGAGGTCTCGGTTAACCGGGCTGACTCGGTTCCCATGTAAAGAAAAATGATCAAGATTTTTATATATAGCTATGTCGGAAAAAGTTGTCATATCGAAGAATTCAAATAATATATTTTGTTTTCTTTTGTCACCAAAGAACCAAGTAATTCATTTGAACTTCTTACGTGGATCACTTTTTTTTTTTATTACAACTCTGAGTCCCTTTAGATCTTGTCGCGTGCACTTGTGTGTGACAACCTTTCTCGAAACAGCTGTATAAATACATATAATATCATATTATATCATGTTATATCATCGGTGATTCCACCCATCTGCAAATAACAAGTAACATGACAAACAGTTTTTATTTATTCTTTGTATAAAAAATGATAAAAAAAGTGACAGAACTACCTAGTCTTATCTGTTTTATTTTGCTATTTGCAGAGCAGACATTTTCTGGGTGTTTTTTTACGGGGTTTTCTATAATCCCATTTATAAAGTTAGAGAGAAAAGACATAGAATAGGTAGCTTTATCTGTTTTTACTCTGTGTCTTTTCAGCGCGGATATTTTCCAGGCGATGATAAAGAACTCATCAAGCACCACTATACTATCGGCGGTTTCTACAATCACATTTTGAATGCTCTCGGCTACCTCACGGATTGTGGAACAGACAACAGCATATTTACCGGAGACAAGAACAGACAGGTTGAGTATAATGGATGGTCAGTGCACGGCCACACCATGAAGGTATACCACTACTATACAGCCGTAGAAGCCATCAAAAACATCATTGAGCAAGGTGAAGGAAGCTCTCCGTGTAACCCCGTTTCCTGGAATACCGGAAGCCAGGAGAGTCTATCCCACTACTTCCTGTTTTATTCCGTGGTCGAACAGCACCAGATAAATGTGGTAGGACAGGAGATGCCTACAGACGGAAATGTTGACGATAGTGTGGTAGATCACTCACAGGTATAATACTTAGAATACTATTCCGACGAGCAGCTAATTCCTTAAAATGCTGCTATGATTATTGTTATACGCTTGACCAATAAGGTGCATCTTTGACAGTTCTAATCACTGATATCACTTTGATTTCAACATTACTTTTTTGATGGCCATTAAGTATACCTTGTTATACTCTCAAGACCATTATCTTTACAAAACCCTCGGCTATCAATTTACCCAAACCGCCTGGCCGATTGCTACAAACATTAATCAACGTGTTCTATGATTTGACGAGACTAATAAAAGATGGCTCTTATAGCTAAACCTTTAAGCTCAAATTGCGTCGATAGAATAAAGAATCAAATACGCCTTGTTTTGTCCTAACATGTATACCGTAAATCCTCTATTTAGCCCCCCGGGAGGCTTATTGATTGATTTCAAGTGCTTTTGAGGGGGGCTTAATAGAGAGGGGGCGTATTACAGAGAGAGAGTGGGGGGGGGGGGGGGGAGGGGTGGGGCTTATTACAATTCAGCGAAACAGAAGCAAATCACCAAACATTGATTACCGTACTAATTATGATCATTTTTAGTACAACTACCGGTTATATTTTCCCCAAACCTCGCGAGTACTGTGTACATGTATATGAATTCGTGCACGGATAGGAACTAGGCCTTTCCCTATTATGCTAGTAAAACTGGCATTTTATGCTCCTAGCAATTCTCGTTTTACACCCAAAAAAATTTCAAATTATGCTCGATTCTCAAAATAATGCTACTTTGGTTCCAGAAAATGCCTTGTTTTATTTCAAGCAAAACGTACAAACTCAGGCATCATGTGTGCTTATCAGCGGGACTTTCGTTGTATCGCTATTTCCTCTCCGCTTGTAATTTCTACTGGTTGATTCTTAAGATCGATTTCGAGCTATCGTTGAAGGGACTGGTCTATGTTCTCCGTCAGAATTTCCTTCTATGAGCTGCAACTTCGAGAAGATGGCGTGGCACTGGCCGACGCCATCTTGTTTGAGCAAGCGCGTGAACGGCCTCTCAAAGTTAACCGCTGACCAGCTAGCTCCATACTTCTTTCGATGCAGTTAAGATGCACTCAGTTCATACTTCAGTTACAGAAATCCTTCTCTCAAACACAAAAGCAAATCATCACAATGCTTTTGAATTCTAAAATTTAGCATTTAAAATCTTTTGAGTGTTGAAATCTAGATCAAAGTTAAGCAAAATGCTAAATAATGCTAGCAATTCTTTTTACAGACAAAGTGTGAAAAAAATGCTTGTTTAACCAAATAATGCCAAAAAATGCTAGCATAATCGGGAAGGGCCTAATTGAAACGGTACAAATGTACCGGTTATACAGTCAGCCGTTATATTTTTGATTGTCTGGGTTGTGAAGGAAAAGGAGGGGGGCTTAAAAGATGGGGGGGGGGGGGGGCTTAATGAATTTCTTACTCCAAAAAGGATTGGGGGTATTTGAGAGGGGTTTTTTTAAGCATTTCTAACTGTCACGCTTTATACTTTTTATAGTTTTGTCGTGGCACATACTACTTCAACGGTTCCAAGATACCCTTTGATCCTGAAGGTGTTTGGCCGATGGTTTCCAATCCCCAAATGTCGAATTACAAGAAGGGTTCTAAAGCCCATTATCAGGCACAATTGTTTAACAAGGTCTATACCAAGTTGGTGAAATCTCTGCATAACGTGTTCAACGGCCATCCTGAAACATTAAACGATACCATTGGCCTCATGTACTCCGTACACCTTCACTTGAAGAACCTAGTGAGCATCCCCATTGATGACAATGGAGACCCTCGTGTAGGGCCAAATGCAGGTCCGACTTTTGATTTCACACCATGATAAGAAACATATTATTTTTTTTAGAAATGCTGTGAAATATAAGAAGAGGTTACTGTTCCAATTGAAAATGTTTTGTACACCTTTTTGACGACTTTTCGACATCTTTTTGAAAATTTGTTTAATGGCTGTCACTGTCAAAAAACACTCTCCAAAAATTAAATCTAGGGAACCGAAGCTCACAAGAGGACTCTTCGAAGGAAAGCATGTAAGGATTTGCGCGATATGTTGTCGTTGCCTTCGCTAGAAAGTGGAAACTGTTAAAGCTTGCAATACCCAAATTGAATGTCGTCTATTATTTTGTTGTTGTTTTTTGTTTGCTTCTTGTTGTACAATGTTCAATTTAAAATGCAAACAAGTTCAGCTTATTATAAGGGTGCTATTAAAGGACAAGAAGTTGTTTAAAGGACAGTTCTTTTATTTGAATTTATAAAGCGCGACATCTGTGGTGGGAACAAAATTTACTTTTAGTTGGATTTCCACTGCCGCTTAATTTGTACGTTCCTTTGGACTTAAATTGTGTAAATTAAATAATGTTGGATTCCCACGTCGTATTTTAATTATTTACACTGAAAAGTCAGCAAAGCCAGTTAAATTTTCGTGTTTATGCGCTTAAAAATTACACGACAGTGGAAATCCATCAAAACGCTTGATTTCCAGCCTTGTTAATGGGAAGGGAATAAAAACCAAACTCACTAAACGGCTGGAATTCTAGCCTTAATATAATTTGCTTATCAGAGGAATCTACACCTACATGCTTTGTAGGTAGGTGGGCATTCACTGCCGACTTGAAGCACTCCGTCGATTCCATTTATGATCTCGGGTGGTAAATTGTTCCATTTGTTCTTGGTCCTCGGCCAAAACCTATATTAATTGTATTTATCGCATGACACTTGGTTGGGGATAAATTTTAGAGGGTGGGGGTGACGGATTCGTAGGAACAATCAGCACTTAACATAAGGTGGAATGGTTGTCGCCGATTTGTTGTGTACTGCTTTGTAGAGCAGGAGGAACCACCCTGTATTAGAGAAGTAAACAATCGTATTTGCCTTCCCTTAACTTTTGATGAAATCTTTAACCCTATTTAGCCTGGGCATTTTTGGAGTTCTTGAGCAAGGAAAATGTGCCTCCCTTCCGCCCTTTCGTAACATCTGCAAAATGGGACGATGGTGTCATATGACGTAGGAATTGCGTCATTGGTTCTGCACAGCCGCCATCTTGGATCCGTCATTTTGGATTTCTGGATGTATTCCAAAATCTCAGAAAACCGTTTAAATCGACCTAAAAGTAACCAATACTAATGAAGAAACACTAAAATGCCAATATCTGACTCATGATCTTTGATTGACTGACGAACTGACTACCCTTACCAAACCAAGTATATTTTAAAAGTGATTTGAAAGTGCTTTAAAAGTATTTGAACGATTTTAACTATATTTGAACTCATCATGGTGTGTTTTTATTATATTTTCACAAAAAATATAAAATAGTGGTAAGAGTTGGAAATGTATTTTAGGTATGTTTAAATGCTATTTAATAAACCGGATAGGTTTTTCCATGTATTTTTAAGCCATTTGTCGCCAAAACTACATTTCAAATAGAGAATTTGAACACTATTTATTTATAGGGTGGGGGGTGGATGATTTTGAGAAGGGGTTACCAATTTTTAAGGGTTGCTGAAAAAGGGGTTATGTTAATTTTAGACTAATAGAAGGAGGGGTTATGGGAAATTGGAGTCTTGAAAACCGTTTTGATTTTGGGAGAATGAAAATAGACCGCTTTCTTGAGAATTCTCATTTTTAGCGGAGCACTCGCCGTGCCGAAGGCCCGGCTGCACAGCCCATACTCATAGTCATTTTTCATGGTCATGGCTAGCGGAATGTTTCGCGGGCGCGTGTCTGCAACATGTGTGTCACGCAAGGCTAGCTCGCGGGCGGGTATGACGTCGCAAAACATGCGCGTATAACGCCACACGCGCGGCTACACAGCCGTCAGCTCGGTAAACACTTTTTAAAGTTTTAAAAAAGTTGGATCTTTCGCAGTGTTAGGCGGAGCAGTAAGGTCGTTATTTCCCTGCAGTTTTTCGCGATTTGCTACTCAAGACAGGGATAGTAATTAAAAGGGATACTCAGAAGCCGCTTTAGTGGAAAAAGAAGAGCTTTCAGGGATAAAATCTTGCTTCGAGGAACTTCGTATTATCAATGCAGGAGCAATGCGGGGAGATGCCTTGTTTTTATTACGGATTTCAGAACCGAAGAAGCGGAGTTTCCAAGCAGTCCAGTGCTTTAAAGGTAAAATAAATCAAATTTTTCGATGGGAATTTATGTTGATATCAATTTTTGATTGACTTTTCCTTTGTGTTCTCTTAAGTTTTGGAGACATGTTTATGAAACGTTCAAATTAAGTCGTGTTGTTAGCTTGAATTTCAACGAGGACAGCTCTGCCTTGATGCGCTATAAATGGTACGTGTTCTGCTTTTAAACATAAATTAATGGAGATTTGAATAAAGTTTTTCGAAAGAAGATAGTGTTGTCCGTTTTTATGTCTTTGTTCATTCATTACATAGATTAAAAGCGATTTTATGTAAACAAAACAAGACTTAGATTTTCTGTCTTCACTCGCGTCGCCTTATGCAAATATGTTTGTGTATTTTTGCAATTTTGATTTTGATTTTTTGAGGTAATGACCAGGATTGTCTCTGCCTGGAACAGGTTCTGGGATCCTTTTCTGTTCTGGTCCAACCCAGTCATTCAATTGACAGAAATCGCATATCGACACATAGCTTTCCCTGTTTGTTTACACAGTCTTTCTTTAAAAATTTCATATAAAGCTCACCGGTGGTATAATGATTATTGTAAAATTCCCATATTTTTCTGATGTATGCATACCGTGGGAGGTCTTTTCGTCTCACCTCTGAGGCTTCCATATATCCTGCAAGATAGCTAGTACGGTTGGAAAAAAAATATCATTCTCTTGTACCAAAAAGGCCTTCACATGCTCTCCAAGTATTGATGCGTCATCGATGCGTCGTTGCAGTTCTTCAGCCACTGCCCATGCATTTTTCTCCGCCGTGCGATTCTTTTCATAATATTCATACTGTTTCATGTCCATTTTTTAATATCTTCTGTTGCCATTCTCTCGAATCTTTTAAATTTTTTCCACACTATAGTGTCCCCATCGACAATTAAGTCACCGCATCCGGAATTTGTTCGTTCTGCTTCATTTTCAGTTGGCCCGAGTCACCTCGGGATCGGTGGATTCTGATTCGGTAATCAGAAATGCAATTTCTGGCCTGTTCGGCATCTCTGAATCGCACCTCACTGACACCAACCCCTGGGCCAGTATCTGTAAAGTCTGCCACTTCGGTTTTACAATTGGCAGTTCAAATTGCCTAAGAAGCTCCAAGAGATTTGTGCACAAGGTTTTCAGCTTTGAAATGTTGCCATTGGTGCTGGCCAATAAGCAGCAATTAAAGGTTCCTGTTGTTTCGTTGTTCACGGTCCGGCAGTTAATACCATCAGTTTCAAACACAGAGCGGGTTCTTCACAATTCAAGTCTTTATTCTGTAGCATATGTGAGGAGAAGTGCGTTCGAAATCTAAGAAGTATTGGCATTATTATAAGTAATAGTTATAAAGTAGAAACTAGCTCAATGTCAAATGTATAGTTACCCGGTGGCTTCTCGGACGGTTTTGTTCCGCTCACAACGAAAATGTTCACAGTATTAATAAGCTATTATGACGTACATCACTACGATAAGTCTAGAATGCAGTAATTAAATAACTAAAAAATACGTGTCTCGCAGAACCTCGCGAAGCTCGGGGGAGGATGCACTGCAAAATTTTAGCGATGTGGGAGGGAGAGATGGAATTTCTGGTTTGACTGGAAAGGTTGGGTTGCTTGCTGGCAATAGCCTCAAAATTTAAAGTTGAGACATTTTCGTCCCCAGTCTCTTCCATTTAACTTGTACTTTGTGCCCTGTCTTCCCAAAATAAAATAAATGGGAGCTGGTACTGGTCAGTTTTGGGTTTTGAGCTGTGTGTCGCTGTAACTGCTATGGGACTGGGTACCAAACGATCCTCAGGCCCTTCCTCCCCCCCCACCCCACCTAGCTTCATTAATTTTTGTCAGAAGAAAAATTGGTCTGAACGTGGATGTATTAAGTACAGTTGTGGACATGGTCCAGGACAATATGCAGTGGTGTTCTGATGAATATTCAAGATAAAGCAACATATTCTCTGCAAATACCATAAGCAATGTGTAGAGAGCAGGCTGGAGAATTCGTAGATTAAGACCAGGACTTAGGCCTTCATGACCAGTTAGCCCCTTTAAAAATCTCGAAAACAAAATTAATTTGTTGATGTACATTCTCCTTACTGGTGTCAATACAGTTCCCATAGCCATATAACTACAGTGGATCTGTATTCAGTTTCCACAGACTGATCACCGTTCCAATAATAAATGTGAAGCAGTAATGTTGATGTGTCATGTGTTCACCTACATGTATACAGTTGCTACACGTTAGCTGGTCATGATTGCTAACAGAAAATTGTTTTTTCCTAACAAAATTTTTTTATCCAAATTGTAAACATAAATTTACCATACTAAACCATTCGAATGTTATTTCTTATTGAACTATTTTATGAAGAATGCTGTAAACTCAAGATACCGTATACGTATACAAAGCACATTTCACTCACTGTTTATTCACAAACAATGCTACATCATGTAAATGTTGTATATTTGGGAAATAATTTCCACCAGTGTGTGATCGGTAGTTTTGATCATTTAAAAAGTTCCTTAGTGACTTTAGTGAGAAAATCAATAAACATTAATTTACAGTGTGTGCTAAGAGGATTATTTTTCAGTGTTTGAGTACGGCCTCTCAGTAGTTAAGCTACTTAAAATCTTTGTTTTATTTTTGCAAAAGCCGGTGATTTGAGCTACATTTCGTAATCGCTCTTCTTCTCTGAGCTTTTCCTGTAATCAATGTTTGCTTTTCCCTACCGTATGAAAGATATTCGTCACGAGTATTTAGCTGATCTTGTAATTCTTGCTGCCTCTCGTTGCGTCTATAAACAGAATCATTTTGTCCAACACTTCCAGTCGGTGCCGTCGCCTCTCCTGATCGGTTTCGTTTAGAATTCTAATGGCGGCATTTTGCAAAGGCATTTGAACCTACTCAAACGGTGTGCCTAGGCTGTTCGAAGTCTTTGTAATCTATGCTCTCGTTGTCTTTTAGTTGCTCGATCGCGCTGAATTTCAAGGCACCGTTCAGCGGAGTTTCGGTGGTTAATTTTCTCGGACAAGGATTTCCAGCCACGTGTTTGAATCAGCGTTGTTGTGTTTGCTGTTCTTTCCCATTTGCATCAGAAATTGGTTGTGTTTCACCGAGAGTAAACATTTTTTCACAGACTAAACGGCCGCCGACACGGCCGCCATGAAAACATGAGAGTGCGCCAATGTCAGCGGTCGCGATTTTTGTTGCCAGGCAACTGCAGGACACCATCGCGATATATATATATATATATATATATATATATATATAGGATAAGTTCTACCGAAGCAAGTAGTGCGCGCGCATGTATTCGTTAGGCGCGCGCATATTTTTAACGGTTTTTTAACGGTTAGGTAGAGTGTGCGTCTTGCGAAATCATACATATAAATAACGTAGTCAAACAAGGGATCAAGCATTGTAAGTTTAACTGAGGAGTGGGTGGCAACACCTACGAAACAAGTTTGTATTAAACTTATGGTCATCAAAGTTGAGTGATTTTCCTTCTTGGAATATATATATATATATATATATATATATATCTATATACTTACAAATTAGTGTGGGAAGGGAGATATGGACAACTAATTGCCTCATAATCTTTGGATCACCAACCTATTCTCGTTAGGAAGGCGATTCACAGCGATTTCTGAAATATATACATAGACAGTTAATGTGAGAACAGAAATTTTCACAACAAAGATTATGAGTGAAAAAGTGCCTCAGCCGGGAGTTGAACCCGGGTCTCCTGATGACCGGACAGATGCCTTAACCACTAGGCCACTGAGACAACCACACTTACACAAACACAAACAACACATTTGTGGCTTCATAGTGGAAAGCTCTTGGGAGACATTTGCACAAATTCTGCAATTAGGATCGCGTCACTTTACCCAGTCGTTCAGCGATTCACAGTCCACTCCCCAAGGAAATTAAATTACAAATTAGTGTGGGAAGGGAGATATCGACAACTAATTGCCTCATAATCTTTGGATCACCAACCTATTCTCGTTAGGAAGGCGATTCACAGCGATTTCTGAAATATATACATAGACAGTTAATGTGAGAACAGAAATTTTCACAACAAAGATTATGGGTGAAAAAGTGCCTCAGCCGGGAGTTGAACCCGGGTCTCCTGATGACCGGACAGATGCCTTAACCACTAGGCCACTGAGACAACCACACTTACACAAACAATTCGATGCTTTAGGTTTGATGCTATTTTGAAAGGTCCACTGGGCACTCTGGTTGTTGATCTTCCTAATAAAAGATCATTGGGACATAGATAGGTTCCATCATCGGGAGATGTCGGATGCCTGCCAATGGTTCGCGATCTCAAATAAAACTGTCTGAAGTTCTGAAAAGGTTAGAAGGCTTTCGTTGATGACTGTAGTAATAGCTCTTTTGATTGATTTTACAAGCGCTTCCGAAACTTCGTTTTGCCAGGGAGCATCAGCTGTTTAAAAATTCCCACTGGAAACCTTCAATGGTTCCGAATGCTTTTAATTCCTCTCATTTCCATTTTTTGGTGACACGTTTCAGTTCCTCATTAGCTGCAACCAACTGAGGTCTATTATCGGAGTAAAGTTTGGATGGATAACCTCTCAATGACACGAACCTTCTCAACACCATTAAAAACTTTTCTGTGCTGTAATCTGCTGCTAGATCTACGTAGACTGCTCGTGTTCCTAGGCAATTAAAGATAACTCTATACGCCTTCCCGGTTGTTCGTTTTTTGACCTCATCTCTAATTTTAAAGGGACCAAACAAATCAATAGCTGTGCAATACCAAGCTGGAGCGGGTTTAAGCCTCTCCTCTGAAAGTTTATCCATCACTTGCTCACTCAGCTTTTTGTCAAGTCTTTTACATATTATACAGTTGTGTTTGATTGATTTTGTCATTTTGAGTAGTTTTGCGATCCAGAATCTGGCGCGAATTTTACCTGCAGTTGTTGACACTCCGTAATGTCCCCTATTATGGATATATTCCGCGTAAAGACGAGAGAAGCGGTGCTCGTAAGGCAATAATATGACTTCGTTCTTGTTGTAACTCATTTGCATCCACCTTGTTGCACGACCTCCCACTACATATATTCCATCTTCACGAAGGCGAGAATGTAGACGTTTGTACTTCCCTTTCTTTAGTTCCCTATCCATGTTTCCCTGTGCCTCTTTGATCCACAGTACTTCAGCCTTGACGAGATCTTCAGCTGTTGGTTCCTTTATCACATTCTGGAAAGCCAGTTTCGAATCTTTGTGTTACATTGATAAAACTCGTGCTGTTACACGTAACAATCTCTTATAGTTTGAATAATTGTTTATGTTAATCCTGGCTGCTATATCGTCCTTCGTTACCACAGCCGCAACTCTTGCTGCTTTCATCATTTCTGGTAGTTGTTTTTCAGCGTAACTACGACTTATTGGCCATTCGCTTTCGGGTTGTTTAAGGAATCGGGGTCCATCTTGCCAATCGCTACAAAAACCAATCTCTCTCGGTTTCTTGCCTCTCGTTAACGAATCAGCAATGTCATACTGGCTTTCGACCCAGTACCAATCTTTTGGATCAGTGCCTTCTTGAATTTCTCATATGCGTGTCGCGACAAATGTGTTGAAACCATAGGAATCCTTTTGAATCATAGCATGTACTATCTGTGAATCAACGACATGGTAGAATCTCTGGAACTGATATATACACTGCTGTTGTATGAGTACTTTTAGTCGTTTGTTAATTATTGCTCCGCATAACTCTATGCGATCAATGGACATTTTCTTGGTTCATAGGGGCATCTGAAAATATCCATCCCTTGATTTGGAATCCACCCTTGTTAATCAAATTCTCTATGTCCTTTGTAATTTTTTGCGCCGTTATCAGGTCCTCAGTGCTTTCAATGATGTCATCCATGTAGGTGTTATCTCGGATAATTTTTGCTGCTTGTGGATACTTTTCTCTTCCCATTTCGGCTGTTTTTCTTAGAGCTACTGTAGCAATTGTGCCCGACGGCTTGTCACCGAATGATACTCTTTGTATGATATATGTATCTGGTTCTTTCATTGTGTCCATATCTCGCCACAAGAATCGGTGCGTGTGCTGATCTATTGGCTTCGTCTTTACGGTATGGTACATCTTCCTGATATCACCCATCAATGCTACTTGATTCTCTCTATCTCTTATTTGCATATCGTAAACGTTAGCGTGTTGAGGATTCCTGAGGGGTCTTTTCTCCGTAGGGATCAACATTGCCAAGGCTACTCGCCTGTTATCTGGGAGAGCAGAAGGATCTTTCCATCGGTTATCCTGATTGTCATATTCAAGAGTCTTGTCGATAAGCTCTAGCTCTCTTTCTTCCTTGATGCTGTACTCTTTACTTCCAAGGGAACATCTCCCACATTTACATCCTCCACAGCGCGGTTTACACTCATTTCCCAGATTCTCGATTTTGTAGAAATCTTCTACGTTCGCTTTCACAACATGGAAGACTCTTACATAACTAAGATTAGGTCTCACACTGGTTTCCTTGATTAAGGGGTGTGTTCCTCCTACGCATCGTCCGAAGCGATTCTTCAGAAGTAACAGATGTCCTGAACTTTGTTCTCTCTCAGGATGAAATCCGGCGTATTCGTAGCCTATTAGCACATCGATAGTTCCAGTAGGGCGCACGATTTCGTCCTTTTTGACATTTTTGAACAACTGAACTACACCATTAATATTTATACTTTGAATGTCGGAAGTGATTTTGTCAATTCTATAAACGTCAAACTCGACAATCTGTCCTTGTTCATCAATGAGAGGTAGCCGGTATTTTTCTGAGGCAATTTTCTCGCTTTCCGCACCCACCTTTACGATAGACAACTCTACCCGTGTTCCTCTTAGTTTCGCTTCCCGAGCTTTTTTGCTTGTGATGAAGGATATGAAAGCTGCGTTATCCCACATCACGTTCACGGATCCTTTCTTTGTCTTTACTCTTTGAAGTTGCAGGAGACATGTATTACTCTGTGAGTTGCTGCAAACACCCACAAAAGCAGAAACGTTTTTTTCTTGCCTCGTGAATGGTTCTATGATGTTTTCCCGGGCAGTCATTCATGCCACAATTCGTTTTCCTTTTACAATCATGTATGCGATGTCCTCTTTTCAAGCATGACCAACAAGCGCCTTTTTCTTGTAACATTTTTCTTCTTCCGTCTACTGATTCGGACAGGTATAAGTTACACTCACTTGTCCAATGCTCTGCATTGTAGTGGAACAAGCATTTCGGTTGATTTGATTGTTTTTTTTTGTCGTCAGTGTATTCTCTCGCGGCTGCGTGGTGTGCGATTGCTTTAGAGGTGGTAGTGTAAACCCGAAGTGCAGCACAGTCGTCCTCTATGGCTCTCTTTTGATTTAGTAGGAATCGTAAAAGACTTGGAAACTTGTTCGTCTAGTCAACCACATTCGTATCTAAGCTGACTGTTCTGGCCCACTCTCTTCTTATGTCCATCGATAGTTTGCTTTCTATGATGCTTACGGAACTGGTCGTCATTTCTGCTTCAAGTCCAAGTCATTTTAAGTCTCTATATCCGTCTTCCAACATGTTTACAAATTCGATGAATCGTTTATCTTCTCCTTCTCTGATGATCTTGGTTCGTCGAACACCGTCGATAATCACATCTGCGACCTTGGCGGGGTCTCCGTACTTATCGTCGAGGCGCCTCCACATCTTGTTAACGTCGTCGTCTAGGCTCTTTACTGTTTCGCAAGGTTCTTTACCGAGGTATGATCGCAAGACATACGAAACATCGTCACTACCTAAAGAAGGCTCAACATGCTTTTGGAAATCTCTTTTAAATTGTGGATATTCCCGTATCTCTCCGTCAAATCTGGGCATCTTTATTTTCTCCAAGCTAAGGTTGGTCGTTTTGTGCGTAATCGTGGGCTTTAATTCCTTTAGGTGCTTATCATAATCAATTTGTGTTTCTAGTTTTTCAGTTATCTCGTTGTATGTTCTCTGAATGTCATGGATCCATTTCATTTCAGACTCTGCTAATTCTTTCGTTAGCACATTAAGTTGCGCGTTATTCGCTTGTTTGCATTCCGTAAATGCTTCTTCAAGTTGGAACTGAAATTTCTTTACTGCAGAGATCGCTGTTTTATCTGATTCTAGCATGTTGATAATGCTTTGGCATGATGTCTCAAAGACAACTTGCGCCGTGCCTCTTCTAATCGCTGCTTGGTCAATTATTCTCTGTATTTGCTTGCGCTCTTTATTTCTCACTTCTTCATTCTCTGTTTCCGCTCGCGCTCTAGACTCTGCCACTACTATGCCATTTATATAACTTATCTTCATAGTCGTAGCTTCTGTGAATAATTCTTGGATCTCCGTTATCCAGCTATCGGCGGCTTCTACTTCCTCGTCTGGCAGATACATGGCGTATAGATCGTGCTTGCTTTCTAAGAGTCCCCACGCTTCCACTAGCCGTGCATAATTGTTTTCCACAATTTCTTTGTGGCTCTTGTCGGCGATAGATTTCAGAAGCTTATTCCTTTTTCTTGTGAATCTTCCTTTAGCAGTTCTTCGGATGAGTTTTGCTTCATCTGCAGACATCTCCTTCTCGGGTATTCAGTTACTCAAACGGATTTCGAATGTTTCGTTGTTCACGGTCCGGCAGTTAATACCATCAGTTTCAAACACAGAGCTGGTTCTTCACAATTCAAGTCTTTATTCTGTAGCATATGTGAGGAGGAGTGCGTTCGAAATCTAAGAAGTATTGGCATTATCATAAGTAATAGTTATAAAGTAGAAACTAGCTCAATGTCAAATGTATAGTTACCCGGTGGCTTCTCGGACGATTTTGTTCCGCTCACAACGAAAATGTTCACAGTATTAATAAGGGCGTCGATAAAACCCGGAACACGGAACATTCCGGAACAATCCGGAACATTCCGGAACATCCCGGAACATGAAAAGTTACAACAATTATTACAAAAAAAATTAAAATAACTGACTAACCAATAAATATTTTAAAGAGAAATAAAAAAAAAAACAAATAAAATAAACTGGTATAATCTCCGAATATGAAAAGAAAGTACAGTAAAATCCCACTAACTCGAACTTGGATAACTCGAATTCTTCGCTAACTCAAACTATGTATCGTTTCCCTTGGCCTAAATTTACCCCGATAACTCGAACTATGTTGTGATCACTTCTCAAAATACAGTATCAAGAAAATAGGCTGCTTGGTATCTGATTGTATCTTCGGACTGATCACGTATTTAACATTCATTTCATGATCTTATCAGTCACTACTGGATGCGGTGTCTTTTGTATTGACACAAAACGTAACACCCAACGGTGCATATGTACCTGTATTTAGTCATCTCTGATCTCATTCACTACTCTTCTGTGGAGTTCGACCGCCGCCATCTTGGTTTCGTATGGCAAGCGAAACCTGGGGAGAGTACAAAATGTCCCTGGGGCAACACCCAGAAACTCAGATGGCGGCGATCAGGGGCGATCGACCTCTTCAACCAGACAGGAATAGTCTTGAAACTTACCGTGAATGTGAATCTTGTCGACCAAAATCCGAAGCTTGATTAAGGTGGTCTTCCACTCAAGAATAAGATGTCTAGGTAGCAACGTTCACTTTTTTGAACATGTCAAAATTGGAATCTGAAAACACTTGAGAATCCCATTTTGAAAGAATTGCAGCACTAAACAAGTCAACTATAAGATAACTGAACTTTTTTTTAATCAGGATGGTGGAATTTTCCCGTAAAATTGTTTTGAAAGACATTTTTTTTTTCGAATGGAAGACCACTTTAAGCTTGTCTCACGATCACAGAGTCATAGATGGATGACCGTCACATGGCGAACAACTGGCAGGGGTGGCTTCATGGGGATAGCTAGAACACCCCCTTCCCGACGTCCCCATTTAAAATATTTTTAAGATGTAAGCCTTCACTCGTTGCGGTCAGTTGCATAAACTGTATTCAACACCCCCTCCCTCGCCCAACTTCCAACAAAATAATTTTTTTCATATTCGTCGGAGGTGATACCAGTTAATTTTAATATTTAATTTATTTATTTCTCTTCTTTTGGTTATTTATTTTTATTTAGTTATTTATTTATTTTTATTTTTTTTAAATAATCATTATAATTTTTTCATGTTCCGGGATGTTCCGGAATGTTCCGGGATGTTCCGGATTGTTCCGGAATGTTCCGGAATATTCCGTGTTCCTGGTTTTATCGATGCCCGTATTAATAAGCTATTATGACGTATATCATTACGATAAGTCTAGAATGTAGTAGTTAAATAATTAGTGTTAGTTTTGAACGAAACACCTGTAAATTACATTTCAAGAGTTCAATTTTATTTAATTATTTAATAAGCCCTGGATAATAAAATTTGCAATAGCATAAACTTGGAAAATGTGGATTCCGAGTTGGGAAAATATGAAGAGCTTAAAAATGAGCTGAAGTTGATATATGAAAGGAAAGGCAAAGCTGCAATGTTTAGATCAAAGTGTAAATGGGTCGAAGAGGGTGAAAAAGCAACAAAATATTATTTTTAACTTGGAGAAAAGGAACTATAACAGAAAGGTTGTTACTGAAATAGACACAGAAACTGGACCACCGATTATGGATAATGCACAAATTTTGACAAAATCGAAGATTATGATAAAGATCTGTATAGCTCAAAAACAACTAATTCACAGGAGAGTTTTGACAATTTTACCCAGAATGTCGAAATACCCAAACTTTCAGTCCAAGAGAGAGATGAACTGGAGGCGGGGTACTTGACCTTTGAGGAATGCAAGACCTTTCCAAATGATAAATCTCCCGGTGAAGACGATTTCACGGCTGAATTCTATAAACACTTCTTTGACCTGGTGGTCCATGATCTTATAGAAAGCCTAAATACAGCCTATGATATTGGGAGATTTTCAATCTCGCAACGCAGAGGTATGATCACTCTGCTACCCAAAAAAGACGCGCCTTTAACACAATTAAAGAATTGGAGACCAATAACGCTATTGAATGTCGATTATAAAATCGCCTCAAAAGCAATTGCTAAGAAACTAGAATCAACCCTTGATAAACTTGTTCATCCGGACCAAACCGGCTTCATTCTGGATAGATACATTGGTGAGAATATTACGTTAATCAATGACATTATGGAAGACACAGAAAAAAAAAAGAATAGTACGGGCATTCTAATCTCAGTAGACTTTCAGAAAGTTCAGTTATACCCTTCTATTTATGAAATACTATGATATCTACTCAAGCAAGTTAGATATCAACATAAATTCTCATCGACAAATGTAATCTGCTTTACCTTTACCTTTACCTTTACCTAATCTGCTAAGTCCCTCGCTTGCTTGGAAATTCAAATCTCCTCTTCTGCCTCTGCTTCTGGTTACGTGACGGGAATCCTTTCTATTTTTTCATACTAACAAGAGGCTACACTGGTAGCCTGTACTCATGCGCTTGCATAAGAAAGTTTTACGGTTTTTAAATGGGTCACGCACCCCTTCCCCCTCAACGAATTTTGCGTGACACACTCAAGAACACGTCAAGACACGTTTTCTGTACTCGCAGTGAATATTTAATTTATTGATTCCTGATCAAATCCACACTCGTCTAATATTTCCCAAACAGCGACTTCTTTCTGTTACATTTGAAAAGACTACTTTTAAAAGCAATGAAATCAGTAAACGACTGGGCTATTTTTCAATTTTAGCAATTCTCAAAAACAGTATTACGCGACCGTCTGTAATATAAGATTGCACAACTGTACTTGCTTTGAATATTTCATTTATTGATTCTCGAATAAATACACACTCATCTTTTATTTCCCAAACCATGACTTCTTTCCGTTGCATTTAAAAAGACTACTTTTAAAAGCAATGAAATCAGTAAACGACCGGGCTATTTTTTAATTTCACCGAGGCGACGCGGTGAAGTTAGAACTATGAATTTAGGTCTTGTTTTGTTTACATATAATATTAATACGACTTAATCTGAGTACGTTTTATAAACATTACTCCAAAACTAACGAGAACACAAACAAAAAGTCAATCACAAATTGATATCAACATAAGTTACCATCGTAAAATCTAACTTATTTTACGGTAAAGTACCTCGGCTTGACTCGGCTGCTTGATAATTCTTCGAAAGAAACAGCCCCGCATTGAGAAAAATGTATGAAGTTCCTCCAAGCAATATTTCGTCGCTTAAGCTCTCCTTTTTCTTCAAAACAGCGGCCTCTGAGTATTCTTTAAAGCCCTCTCTTTCCATTTTGAATATTTTAATGTGTGTTATTACTCCGATAAGACAAAACTATGGTTTTGAAAACCAAGCACATGCCGAGCGCGGCAGCCATTTTTGTAGAATTTGTATGTAACCTGACGACCCGGTTAGTAATAATATATGCGTGCATACATTTGCATGCACAAATGTGACACCAAAAAAAAATTTAAAAAATGACGAGGAAAAACGAAGCCGGAACCTTACCTCATGCGCGCTATGCGCATGAGTAAAGGTTACCATATCTCGGTGAGCATTCGGAAGTCAGCCAAGCGTGGTCATTGCACGCGTGCTGAACAAGAATGCTGTATAATGACAGACTAGAAACAATACACAACTACCAGAGCACAAACTCAGCCAAAACGCGGTATATACTCCATGGGAGAATGCCATGGATGCACCGAAGAGTGCATATATTTACAATACTTACCCCTACTTACCCATACTTAAACATACTTAACCATAATTACCCGTACTTACCCATACTTAACCGTACTTACCCATACTTACCCATACTTACCCATACTTACCCATACATACCCATACTTACCCCTACTTAACCATACTTACCCGTACTTAACCATACTTAACCATACTTACCCATACTTACTCGTACTTAGCCATACTTACCCATACTTAACCATACTTACCCGTACTTAGCCATACTTACCCATACTTACCCATACTTACCCATACTTACCCATACTTAACCATACTTACCCGTACTTACCCATACTTAGCCATACTTAGCCATACTTACCCCTACTTAACCATACTTACCCGTACTTACCAATACTTAACCATACTTACCCATACGTACCCAATACTTACCCCTACTTAACCATACTTACCCGTACTTAACCATACTTAACCATACTTACCCATACTTACCCGTACTTAGCCATACGTACCCAATACTTACCCCTACTTAACCATATATACCCGTACTTAACCATACTTACCCATACTTACCCGTACTTAGCCATACTTAGCCATACTTAGCCATACTTAGCTATACTTACCCGTACTTACCCATACTTACCAATACTTACCCATACTTACCCATACTTACCCATACTTACCCGTACTTAGCCATACTTAGCCATACTTAGCCATACTTACCCATACTTACCCGTACTTACCCATACTTAGCCATACTTACCCCTACTTAACCATACTTACCCGTACTTACCCATACTTAACCATACTTACCCATACTTACCCGTACTTAGCCATACTTACCCATACTTACCAATACTTACCCATACTTACCCATACTTACCCATACTTAGCCATACTTACCCATACTTAACCATACTTACCCGTACTTACCCATACTTAGCCATACTTAGCCATACTTACCCCTACTTAACCATACTTACCCGTACTTACCAATACTTAACCATACTTACCCATACGTACCCAATACTTACCCCTACTTAACCATACTTACCCGTACTTAACCATACTTAACCATACTTACCCATACTTACCCGTACTTAGCCATACGTACCCAATACTTACCCCTACTTAACCATACTTACCCGTACTTAACCATACTTAACCATACTTACCCATACTTACCCGTACTTACCCATACGTACCCAATACTTACCCCTACTTAACCATACTTACCCGTACTTAACCATACTTAACCATACTTACCCATACTTACCCGTACTTAGCCATACTTACCCATACTTACCCATACTTAGCCATACGTACCCGTACTTACCCATACTTACCCATACTTACCCATACTTACCCGTACTTAGCCATACTTACCCATACTTAGCCATACTTACCCATACTTAGCCTTACTTACCCATACCTAACCATACTTACCCGTACTTAGCCATACTTACCCATACTTACCCATACTTACCCATACTTACCCATACATAGCCATACTTACCCCTACTTAACCATACTTAGCCATACTTACCCATACTTAGCCATACTTACCCATACTTAGCCATACTTACCCATACTTAGCCATACTTACCCATACTTAGCCATACTTACCCATACTTACCCATACTTACCCATACTTACCCATACTTACACATACTTACCCATACTTACCCATACTTAGCCATACTTACCCATACTTACCCATACTTACCCATACTTACCCATACTTACCCATACTAACCCATACCTAACCATACTTACCCATACTTACCCATAATTACACATACTTACCCATACTTACCCATACTTACCCATACTTACCCATACTTACCCATACTTACCCATACTTACCCATACTTACCCATACTTACCCATACTTACCCATACTTACCCATACTTAGCCATAATTACACATACTTACCCATACTTACCCATACTTACCCATACTTACCCATACTTAGCCATAATTACACATACTTACCCATACTTACCCATACTTACCCATACTTACCCATACTTACCCATACTTACCCATACTTACCCATACTTACCCATACTTACCCATACTTACCCATACTTACCCCTACTTAGCCATACTTACCCATACTTAGCCATACTTACCCATACTTAGCCATACTTAGCCATACTTAGCCATACTTAGCCATACTTACCCATACTTAGCCATACTTAGCCATACTTACCCATACTTACCCCTACTTACCCATACTTACCCCTACTTACCCATACTTACCCATACTTACCCATACTTACCCATACTTAGCCATACTTAGCCATACTAAGCCATACTTACCCATACTTACCCATACTTACCCATACTTACCCATACTTAGCCATACTTAGCCATACTTACCCATACTTAGCCATACTTAGCCATACTTACCCATACTTACCCCTACTTACCCATACTTACCCCTACTTACCCATACTTACCCCTACTTACCCATACTTACCCATACTTACCCATACTTACCCATACTTACCCATAGTTACCCCTACTTACCCATACTTACCCATACTTACCCATACTTACCCATACTTACCCATACTTACCCATACTTACCCATACTTACCCATAATTACACATACTTACCCGTACTTAGCCATACTTAACCATACTTACCCATACTTACCCGTACTTACCCATACTTAGCCATACTTACCCGTACTTACCCATACTTACCCGTACTTACCCATACTTACCCATACTTACCCATACTTACCCATACTTACCCGTATTTACCCGTACTTAGCCATACTTAGCCATACTTAGCCATACTTACCCGTACTTACCCATACTTACCCATACTTACCCATACTTACCCATACTTACCCATACTTACCCATACTTACCCATACTTACCCGTACTTAGCCATACTTACCCATACTTAGCCATACTTACCCATACTTAGCCATACTTACCCATACTTAACCATACTTAGCCATACTTAGCCATACTTACCCCTACTTAACCATACTTACCCATACTTACCCATACTTACCCATACTTACCCGTACTTACCCGTACTTAGCCATACTTAGCCATACTTAGCCATACTTACCCCTACTTAACCATACTTACTCGTACTTACCCATACTTAACCATACTTACCCATACTTACCCATACTTACCCGTACTTAGCCATACTTACCCATACTTAGCCATACTTACCCGTACTTACCCATACTTACCCGTACTTAGCCATACTTACCCATACTTACCCCTACTTACACGAGAATTTAGTTTTATCGACTGAGTCGATAAGGTAAATTGACCACCGTAAAAAGATTCAAATAGCTGACGTTTCGAGCGCTAGCCCTTCGTCGGAGCGAATCAAGGAATTGTGGGTAGTGTGTGGTTTTATATAGTAAGCGGTGGAGCTACGCTATTGGTGGAAATTTGGTGACGTGAAAAACAAATGTAGATTAGTTGAATGAAAAGCGTTCGTTGATTCCGTGGGGTTTGAGAGTGCCGATTTGAAAGATGATTTTTTGTTCTAGGTTTTTACGGCTTTCTGTGTTACCCTGGTGTAGGGAAAGGCCGCAGATTGTCATGTGTTGTTTAGAATGGTTAGTAAGATTAAAATGGCGCGCGACTGGTTTGGATGCGTCTTTGTCATTTTTTTCAACGTCTCGGAGATGTTCACGAAAACGGTCGCCCAGTCTCCTCCCTGTTTCGCCAATGTATATCTTTTTGCAAAAAGTACATGTAATGCAGTAGATAACATTTACGGAGGTGCATGTAAAACGATCAGTGATTTTAATAGATCGTTTGGGTCCTGTTATTTTGTCCGCGTTGTGAATGAAAGGACAAGTGTTACATCGTGTGCGTGTGCATTTGAAAGTTCCCGGTACATCGTCAGATTTCAGTGCGCTCGTAACTAGAAAGTTGCCTATGTTTTTGTCACGTTTGAATGAAATTAGTGGGGGTTGTGAAAAAATTCTGCCAGTTTCGGGGTCGTTTTGGAGTAATTTTACCCCTACTTAGCCATACTTACCCATACTTACCCGTACTTAGCCATACTTAGCCATACTTACCCGTACTTACCCATACTTACCCGTACTTACCCATACCTACCCGTACTTACCCATACTTAGCCATACTTACCCATACTTAACCATACTTACCCATACTTACCCATACTTACCCGTACTTAGCCATACTTAACCATACTTACCCATACTTACCCGTACTTACCCATACTTAGCCATACTTACCCGTACTTACCCATACTTACCCGTACTTACCCATACTTACCCATACTTACCCATACTTACCCATACTTACCCGTACTTACCCGTACTTAGCCATACTTAGCCATACTTAGCCATACTTACCCGTACTTACCCATACTTACCCATACTTACCCATACTTACCCATACTTACCCATACTTACCCATACTTACCCGTACTTAGCCATACTTACCCATACTTAGCCATACTTACCCATACTTAGCCATACTTACCCATACTTAACCATACTTAGCCATACTTAGCCATACTTACCCCTACTTAACCATACTTACCCATACTTACCCATACTTACCCATACTTACCCGTACTTACCCGTACTTAGCCATACTTAGCCATACTTAGCCATACTTACCCCTACTTAACCATACTTACCCGTACTTACCCATACTTAACCATACTTACCCATACTTACCCGTACTTAGCCATACTTACCCATACTTAGCCATACTTAGCCATACTTAGCCATACTTACCCGTACTTAACCATACTTACCCGTACTTACCCATACTTAGCCATACTTACCCATACTTACCCCTACTTAACCATACTTACCCGTACTTACCCATACTTACCCATACTTAGCCATACTTTTCCATACTTACCCGTACTTACCCGTACTTAGCCATACTTAGCCATACTTAGCCATACTTACCCCTACTTAACCATACTTACCCGTACTTACCCATACTTAACCATACTTACCCATACTTACCCGTACTTAGCCATACTTACCCATACTTAGCCTTACTTACCCATACTTAGCCATACTTACCCGTACTTAACCATACTTACCCGTACTTACCCATACTTAGCCATACTTACCCATACTTACCCCTACTTAACCATACTTACCCGAACTTACCCATACTTAGCCATACTTAGCCATACTTAGCCATATTTACCCGTACTTAGCCATACTTAGCCATACTTATCCATACTTAGCCATACTTACCCGTACTTACCCATACTTACCTATACTTACACCCGTACTTAGCCATACTTAGCCATACTTAGCCATACTTACCCCTACTTAATCATACTTACCCGTACTTACCCATACTTAGCCATACTTAGCCATACTTACCCGTACTTAACCATACTTACCCGTACTTACCCATACTTAGCCATACGTACCCATACTTACCCCTACTTAACCATACTTACCCGTACTTACCCATTAGTCCAGTCATTTTACGGTTTTGACCCAAAACTAATTGCAACAGGTTTCTCTTCATAATATTATCTGAAATACCATGTATAACAACATACTAAAAATCATATTTAATCGACACACGGAAACATCAACAAAAACTGGTTTGTTTATAGTGACGCTAACTCACTCTCTGGTGCAATATGGAAATGAGGCTCTGAACCGGAAGTTGATTTATTATGCATTTGCAGGTCTTACATTTGTCTGAAATCATACAGAATTGGTACAGGAGTGTAAATATAGAGTAAGATAAGGCACAAGTTCAGTTAGAGAGCTTATTTTCATATGAAATCGTTTCATTTGGCTAAACTCTTTGAGTGCCTTATCTTCAGAGTCATCACTGTCTTCGTCCACTGACTTTATGGCAGAGTTTGTACACCCAGATCTTCTGCATTGGCCACATGCTGGAGAACACTCGTGGCTGTGCTTACAGCAGGTACATCTTGACGTGCTGCAGTCTGATGAGCAGTTGCACCTCACGATCCGCAGAAGGGAGTCGGGCGCTGGTGGCAAGTGCGTCATAACCGGGACCACTCGATCTTCGGTAACATTCCAGCCCCACTTCTCTGCTCGCATATCGAGACTCGCCCTTCCATTCCTTTACTTGCAGGTTCAGCCGTAGGCTGTGATATATTGCTACAGTAGATGTCGGTGGTAGGCTTTGGGGTTGGATTTGCGTGCCTTACTTGCCACTTTCTCGCAGTACTTCTGGTATCTGAGGACATCAAGTCTATCGCCGGGTTTCCCATATAGAGATAGAGATACCAACGCATTCTCACCCGCTGCAGCAATTTCATCCACGGTGGAAGTCATATTAAAGACTTTTGCTTGCCCACGGAAGTATGGGGAGTTAACGAATTTCTTCAAAGCCGCACCTTTGCCGATTCCATGCAGGCGGGATGTGGTGTCGCACCCAGTGATGGCGTGTATGAACAAAATGTTGTCACACACCTCCACCTCCCACTGCTCCTTAACTTTCTTGATGTTCGAAACGCGTTGTCGTTTAATTAGCTTTAGGCTCTGGTTTGAAGTACAGGTCACAGCTGTCACCCAGCTGTCAGGGCTGGTATAGTAACAAAGAAGCACGCGTAGATCAGTATTGTCGCCGACAAGTGCTGTGGTTCTTGTTCTTGCAGACTCTACAGCTGTCTTCACAATGAGAAGATCTGCGTCACCCTGCGCGTGTTAAATCAGGCAGTCGGTCTTCTGCATAAACTGGCTGAGCATGTTTATGAACTTCTGCTTGTTCTTCACATTCGACAGAAATTGATCCTTCTTCATCGTGACTTTCATGTCTTGAGAGAAGGTCACCGTCGCTCCAACTTCCCCAGCTGTTCGCCTCCTGTGAGTCATGTTCTTTGTCGATACCTTTTCGTACCCATCAAACACTACAATAATTATTTTTATAATTATTGTATGTAGTAAATTCACACGACTACTAGGAAGACCATACTGAACGTCTCCTGTTGGTCCTGTCTTGGCGTCTGGCATCAGTTAAGCCCAAAGAGCATCTGCAAGAACATGCTTTTGCGGCTGCCGCATCATCGTGGGACTCTCGAACAGGGCAGTTGGGTAACTACACAGTTCGTACCGAAATAGCTCCGCCAGATCTTCTGAGCTGCTACAGGCCAGTATGAGCCGTTGGAAGAGCGGTTGTGGATCCACCTGGACGACGTCATTCTCGATCGTGACAGACGACTGTGACACAAGAGCAACAGCCTGTGCATTGCGGAATATTTTCTGACGTCATAGCTTACATTTTGTCTTTTTGGCATACGTATTAACGTAGAGAAGGCATCGTGTAAATACGAATCGACTTTAAACGTTGAAAGAACTTGTGAAACTTAGTAACGTACCCAAATTATAGCTCTTTTGCATTTTACATTTAGATAAATATCTGCTATCCAAAACTGCAAAATTACAAGGTGGCAAAAGTGCTAATGATCGAAGATTTATTAAAAATTGGAGACCAATATCCCTCGTAAATGTAGACGTTAAAATTGGCTCGAAAGCTATTGCTAGACGTTTGGAAAAAGTATTACCACACATTATTCATTACGACCAGAATGCCTTTGTAAAAGGACGAACAATTTTTGACGCAGTTAGAACAATAAACGATATTATGGAGTTTACGGAATTGAAGGGGTACCAAGGTATAATGACCACCATAGACTTTGAAAAAGCCTTCGACTCACTGGGCTGGGACTTTCTGCTTAGATCGCTTGAATCATTTGGTTTCGGCGCATCCTTCATAAAATGGATAAAAACTTTTTATAAAGACATAACGAGCTGTGTAGCCAACAATGGGTTTTTTACTCCAAGTTTTCGCATTAAACGAGGCGTCCGGCAAGGCGATCCACTTTCACCATCTCTTTTTATCATAGTTCCTGAATTATTATCAATTTCTATCCGTAATAATGTTCGGATAAAGGGGATTAAAGTGGATGGAAATGAAATAAAATTAGTCACCTTTGCCGATGATATGACATCATTCGTTCGCGATAAACAATCACGCATAACTCTCCTAGACGTTATCAAATCATTTGGAAGATATTCAAGATTGATGATTAACCAAGACAAAACGGAAACACTTCTACTTGGAAATAACGCATCAAATAGCTTAGATTTGGAAACAATCGAGATTAAAAAATCCATCAAAATTTTAGGGGTTCACTTCACCTACAATAACTTACTTTTTTACAAGCTGAACTTTGAATCAATTGAGAAATCTTTGAGAGATATGCTTAAAGGTTGGGGCTGGAGAGGCCTCGCAATAATAGGCAAAATACAAGTTATCAAATCTTTTGCGCTACCGAAGATTTTATATAGACTCGCGATGATCTCAAATAAAAAAGAATTCATAAAGAAAGTAAACACCCTACTTTATTCTTTTATTTGGAAAGGTAACGATAAGGTTAAACGCACTGTCTTAATTAGTCCAATTGAAAATGGTGGGCTCAAAATGCCAGACTTAGATGCGATGATTGCCGCTCAAAGAATAATTTGTATTAAGAAGTATCTTGCTCCTACCATAGCTAGCTGGAAGTTTATTTTAGAATCTTATTTAAAGAAGGTGTGAGGAAAATTCTTGTTTCAATGTAATTTTGATTATTCAAAATTATCTTTAATTCTTCCAGACTTCTACAGGGAATGTATTTTGACATGGTCGTCATTTAGTCACAACATTCCTTCCTCGTATACTGAGATATCTAATCAAGTTTTGTGGAACAACAAATATATTTGTAACGAATCTCGTTCAGTCTTTAACCAAAAGCTGATCAAGTCCGGATTCAAAACGATTCGTGACCTCGGTGACTTGAATGGCGCTCTAAGAGAAATCAGGGAACCACTACACTCAACTCTTTCACCTGTCGACCATTTTCTGCTTTTTAGCCTAGCTAATGCCCTTCCGAAAGAATGGCGCAGAGTGTTAAAAACGAATGAGACTCCTGATCCTTCAAATGAAGAATTCGTTGATCTCACTAGATTTTCATTATTTCTTGAAGGGAAGAAAGTAGATATAGAAAAGGTCCAAGCTAGATCAGTCTATGATCATCTCATTTCTAAAATGTCGACAACGCCGACAGCTATGATAAAATACAATGAAAATACAATACAGCGAACTATCAGCTAGACTGGGAAAAAAATTACTCGCTATCCTTCCAAATAACGCTAGACACTAAATTAAGAGAATTTCAATACAAGATACTTCATAGAATTTGTTATACAAACAAAATGCTTTTCAAATTTAGAATAGTTGATTCACCGCTATGCTACTTCTGCAAGGAAGAGTTAGAGACAATAGAACATTTTTTCTTCCAGTGTGAAATTGTGTCTCTTTTTTGGAATGAAGTAAATAACATCCTAAAATTGCAAAAACTTATTTCCGCCCCTTTCGAAATCAAGGATATTTTCTTTGGAATTGTCCGTGCTGTCAACAACAATGTTCTTATTAACTACATCATTCTCGAGGGTAAATACTTTATCTACCGTTCTAAGCTTAATAAATCTCCTCTCTCCGTTAGTCTGTTTTTAGAAAAATGTAAGAGAACGTATCAAATCGAACGTTTTATTGCGAGAAGGAACAAAAAGCTTTTTCTCCACAACAAAATGGGAGCCCCTCCTCCCTCTTTTGAAACAATAGCTATAACTTTTTTTTTTTGGTATACAAGTTATAAGGGTTTAAGTATGTTAAAAATATTGTATTGTAAGTAGTGTAAGTACTGTACTGTAAGAAGTATATGTATTGTTTTGTAAGTAGCGTAAGTATCGTATTGTAAGTAGTGTAAGTACCGTACTGTAAGAAGTATATGTATTGATTTGTAAGTAGTGTAAGCTTTGTATTGTGAAATAAAATCTTTCTTGCAGAAAAAAAAAGGTGCTAATGAGCCATACATTCTTTTTGTAAAATTTCGATTTGAAATAAGTCGGCTTCTCTTTTATTTTTTTATACAGAAGAAATTGTACAACACATTTTTGTAGATTTGATAGTGAAATACGCAAAAATGCTAAAAATACCAAGCATATTCCTGGGAAGTCAGTATGAGTGATTTGTATTTTTGAATATTCTGTACAAAAGTGCTTATTGATAAATCCTGTTTTTGACCCGTTTCCCTTGTTACGATTTAATATGATTTTTGATATGTTGTAGAGGATGGTTTTCTGGTTTGAAAACTGCTGAAAAAACTTCTGTTGCAATTAGTTTTAGGTTGACCCAATTTTTTTCCATAAAATGACTGGACTACATACTTAACCATACTTACCCATACTTACCCATACTTAACCATACTTACCCCTACTTAGCCAAACTTACCCCTTCTTTCCCATACGTACCCATACTTCCCTGTACTTACCCATAATTACCCATGACCCTTGACAAAGCAACAGAACAGTGGGGATGGGTTTTGTCAAAATTCAATTTGTCCGCGGGAAATCAAGCATTCTGTTGGTTTGACATTAACACGCGTCCGACGTAACAATTGTAGTGTCATGTTATGGCTACAATCAAGGACAAAAGTGTTGGGACGAATTTGCATTTACGATGTTTCCCTACGCGAGCAACAGAAACACGGTACGCTCGAGCCCGTGTCATAAAAATGATTTGTGGATTTCAACATTGTCTCGGGGGGAGGGGTGGGGTTGGTAAGATGGGCTTTAAACTAAAAACATCATAGAGGCTTCATTAGTCAGTCACAGTAAATTAGTAGTTAATAGGAGGACTTTGTAGCATTGTCCCGAAAACTTTTGTACTTGATTGTAGGTTCGTCATGGTCTACTTTCCTACTTATTTCTGTTCAGTTTTAATCACTGACCACCGAACACTGTATCCCAGATAATCAAGCTTGGACTTGACCTGTTTTAACGTCACCATAAAAAAGTTTTTACAAGGAATTTCCAAGCCGTACCTACAATTAGCTGCAAAACTGTTGAGACACTCTCACAAAAAACACTCACTTTTATAAAAAATGATGCCTCGAAAAACAAAAGAACAATATATTTCCCTCACAACCCCCCCTCCCCCGTTCAATGTTGTTAGCCAAAGTTTTGGACATGGCGCCGGTCACAAAACAACATTGATGAGGGGGGAGGGGTAAGGAAAGGTAGCAATGGTGCACTTCTTCCAAAAAAGCACTTGTGAATGAAAGTGTCTCAACTACTTTTGCAGCTAATTGTAGCTCCTCTGTTGACAGTTTGTGGTTCTTAGCAACGCAGCTAAATTATTAAAAATAACAGCATCCGTTAAGTCATGTGTGCAAATCAACGGAAAACTGGTATATCTAAAGAAAAGACAAGAAGAAATCAGAAGGTTAAATTTCGGAATACAGGCCATTTTATGACATTGAACTGTAAAATCTATGTCATGGAAGGTTACTTTAATCCTAAAAAACTGATCCTTGGTAATACGTAAAGCTCACTATTATTAGCGACAACTATATGCTATTTCCCTGAAGGTGCATTTTAGACGATTCTAAGCAATTTTTGTCACCTTTCATAGTGAATACAGATTACTCTTTCTGAGCGACCACTCTCGTAAGCGACTTCCTCCGTGAGCGTTTAAATTCTGGATTCAGAATCTCTCGTGAGCGACCGCGTACAGTAGTAGTCAATTATCTTTCAAAAACTGACATTACCAGTGTGCAGACTGATGCACTTTCTATAGTCAACGATGGTCACAATCATTGCTAAATAGGCGTTGACAACATGGGGATAGGATTACCAATTCTATCTGTCTGGCGAAAAGATTTTGGCTCTATGAGTGTAAGTTTGTCACAAAGAAAATGGGCTTGAATTTCAAATCGATAGACATTGGATTCATGACAGTTATTGAAATGTAATTGCACTGTAGGTCGTTATCGATCAGTCCTTCTGTATGAACACTCATGTTTTCAGAGCGATTGGGCATTGTTATGTGATGACTTTTTTTTTACAGTCAGTTATATCGTAAGCGACCGTCTTCCGTGAGCGCACTCTTGCTGATCCTGAGCGTGGACGCTTACGAGAGAGTCAATTGTTCAAAATTACAGTTAGTTTTAATAACTTCACCAAATTCGTTAAATTAAGTACAAGTTGTCGCTAAATATAGCTACCTTAACTTAGGCTTTGTTTGTTTTCCAGATTCGTTTGTGCCAATCGACTGGATTAACTTTTGAAGGTTTTTTGGTAAAATGTTCTAGTTTTCGTTTGTCGTCGTCATCATAGCGACTGATGTCAGGTTACTTTCTTCTTTCTTTGTAGAAGGATATTTAAGGCTTACATTTTTTGTGTGTAACTTTTATCTAATTAGAAATTTAAAGATTTTACCTTACTTGATAACAAAAACGAAGATGAAACTCACTTTATTTTCTGCCGTAAGGTTTGCTCAACTGTTGGATGGTAATTTTTATGGTTAAACAGAGATGCATTTACCAAATTTCAAACAATTGCAGAAATTTCTTACAATCTTTTGACCTATAGTAACTATTTGATAAACACGCAGTTAATCAAGTTCATTTCTTTACGTTTTGATTTACGTACAAAATCAATTGCAATAACAGTTATCACTGATGCAATTTAGGTTCGTAGTTATGTTTTGTGCTATTTATGTCAGTATTTAGGGTCATGCAAACATGCAAATATAGCTACATGTTATTGTTGAGAGATGACTAATGATTGAGTTAAGAGATGAGTTTGAGTTAAGTTTGAATTAAGTTTGAGTTACCGTTTCTTTTATTTCATTTTTACTTAAAAGTGGTTAATGGAGGATCCAGATCCTTTCTACAGAAAATAGAGAGTCTGTTCTCTTGTCAGGAGTGAGAAAGGTGTAATTTTACATTCCTAAGCAAGCGTTTCATTCACAACCACAACAATTTTTCACTCCTCCGGTAACTGGTTTTTCACTCATGCTCATGCTTAAAGTAATAAATGATTTTGAAGCGCAAATAATTTATCACACCTTAGTCCATGAGCCAGGGGCTGAACATAGAGCATGTGAGTACCAAGAAGGGGGCAAATTCTATCATATGTTTTTGAAAAAAACAACGCCTTAGCTTTATTTTTCTATATGATAGACTTGCTGGAAACGTAGCTTTCAATGAAATTTTAAGCAATTTGGTAGGCTACCCTACAACACAACCCTATTCAGCTTTTGGGTGCAGTAAGTGCCAACACTGACTTCAAACATTTATAACGTTTTCAATATCCAGGCAAATGCCACCAAACTTTGCGACTTTTTTAAAATTAAACTGGCAACAATGTGGTATGACATTCCCCTGTCGAAAGAAGGAATTTGACGTTTCCATGGCAACCAAATTTTAACAGGCATGTATTTTGAAACTTCGATTTTTGCATTGTTAATGAGAATTTTCTTGTTTTTCTTCGTAAAATTCTCATTTTAGAGTATTTTAGAGTATTTTTAAGAGTATTTTAGTATTTTAATGGCATTTGTTTGCTTTTAATTAATTTTGGCAGTTTTTTAAGTTTTGGAGAAACTTGATATCCAAGATGGCGGACCAAGATGGCCGCCGTTCAGAAATGATATTGTATATCCCACGCCATATGTCGCCATAAACTCATTTTGTGGACTTCGAAGAAAATAGTTTTATCATACTATTTACCCAATTTAGGTAAACTGCTCTTGAAGCACCCCCAGGCTCAGGAGTTTAAGGCTTAAATAGCTCCTTCAGTGGTTTTGATTATTCCTCTTCTTATTTAAGTCATTTTCTACTACTGTTTTTTCTATCTGTTGTACTGTGTTTGCTATACACAAGAGTGAAAATTTCTAAATTTCGTTAAGCCAACATAGACATTTTTAAATGATGTCATTAACGACAATGCGACGAGTAAACGAAGTCTAAACATGTTATAGGCTACCTGTTAGTACCAAGATTAATACCTAGAGAAGCTCTCAACACACTAGCTTAAACAACATCTTCTTGTTGAAAGTCATCAATTGCTCTATTTGAGCATGATTGCAGTTTGCACATGTCAGTACACTTTAGACCATTTGCCAGGCACAGACAATCAGGAATCTTGCATGGCCTTGAACATTTGCATGACAATAGCTGCAATACAGCTTGAGGTGCTGGATCACCATCCATCCAATCAATACCAAAATGATCTTCATCATCAGGATCTGGGCACCACCCATTGTTCAAATGGAGAAGGGATATTAGCGCAAGATACAAGACTGAGTTTCCAGATCTTGGTTTGATAATTTGCTCTCATGGAATGCTTGTTGAGGCAATCAGCACAAGGTGGCAATTGGTTAGATTCAAGATTTCCCCTCCTTGCACAAAACAGCCTGTACCTCAGTTCGTTCACATCATCTGTGCCAGGACTAGAGGTGTACATATGACATGTGAAGGTGCTTAGACTCCGAAACACCTCAGGTCGAAGCTGCCATTCATCACCAAGCTCTTGAAAGATAGCACAGGACTCCTTGCTTTGCATCAGCATCTTCAATGGATCAATTTCTCCTCTACCAGCAAAAGCGCTCACCGTATCACATCCGGTAAATGCATGCAGTCCTGGAAGAGCCTGACACACATCAGTCACCGACAGCATCAGCGATGTGACTGATGTCCACAAATGGTATGCGTGTCTGTGTGCCGCATTTAAAGTACATTGAGGACGAGATGGTTTGTCTGAAGTAAAGGCACAATATGAATACATCTGTATCTTCACAACTGATGATAATGGAAGTAAATCCTGATGCTGCTGCATGTGCTGTGTGGAAAAGGAGGCGAGTGTCGGCTTCTTCCTGTGTGGACCTTAGCACGGGCACGTTCTCTACTGCATCATGTGATAACCTGATGCACAAATCTTCACATGTAACGAACAGTGTCTTGTCAAGCAACTTTTGCCTGTACTTCACTTGCTTCCACTCATTGGTCAGGAACTCAATGAGGCTCTTTTTATTCCTAGAATTGGACAGGAATTTGCGCCACTGCTGTACTTTTTGCCCGGATGCAATGTTTTTGAACTGCGATCCAATGGTAGCTGACGTTCTTCTTGATCTTTCAGCGTTCTTTATCGAATCTTCCTTGTAAACATCAAAAACCACATCTATGCGTTCACTTTCTGGACTTTCACGGAGTATCATAGAAGCGATTGTGCTACCTCGGCAAAGCTCTTGTGATCTCCTTTTATTTTCTGAACCAGGCTCATTCTGTCAATTATACATGCAGATGGCCTTGCAATCTCTTCAGCTGGTGAGGCTTTCTTTTGCAATTGTTTGGCTAAGGCTGACTTGTTCGTCTTCCTGAGCGATCCATCCGAGGATGCTAAAGACCATGGTAGCGGCCCAAGAGGATGCTGCAGTACTTCTCTCATTTGCAGATCTCGGCTTTCGGCAACGAGAACCATATGGGCAAAGAGATTGCGGTCAGCTCTCAGTACAACTTCTTTCGATCCTTCTTGCTGTACTTTGACGTTTTTGTTTAGATCACTGAAAGTCTTCAGTTTCTGCTTGGTTATCGAGTCGTGGAACTTTCATTCTGGCGGAGAACTCTCGAGCCTTTGCTTGCAGAATGATTTCTAAGCATCCTCTCCTACCTTCTTTGCACGGAAAAGGTCCCTTTCAACATCAGGAGGAGCTAATTTCCCGGTAGACAAGCAAACAAGGTCTTGCTGTTCACTAGAGAATGGGTTTATCCAGTTGTTCTCCAGAATATCTTGTAAGACTTTCACATCAGCCTCGTCTCTACTAATTCTAGTGCAATGAAGATCAGGGTGAGAAAATTCAGTGTCACTGAGGTGAAGCATGTCTTTAAGCTGACGCAGAAACATGCTGCGATATTCTGTAACCTTGTAGTATTTGGTTATTGCACCAGGCTTCAGACTGAATCCTTTTGTTCCTCCTGGCGTCTGGGTTTCCTTTAGTTATTAACAGTTTCCTCACAGGTCTGATCAACGGGAATGCGACCAAATGGATTTTTCTTGCCGTTTTGAACAGAGAAACATCCAGATTCAAAATGCTCATGAATTTCAGGATGGACATTGTGAAGATGAGACATCTCAGCAAGATACGCTGGCAAGTATCTTGCGTAATTCACATGGTCGTAAGCAAAACACCAAGGTACCATTGCCCTTATGGAAGTCCAATGCAGTTTCCAATTCCCCTCTCTGGTTCCTGGCAAAAGTCCCAGTAAGGTCTCAATCATGTCTACATAAGACATCCAAAATGAAGATAAGCTTCCATTGCCTTTCCCAAGATTTTCAAGGTATTCATTAAAAAGATCAGCAACAATAGAGAAGGGAGGAGTAGACATAACTTTGTTGAATTCAGCATCACAGGTGTTGACACACAAATTATTTACGCCATCAAGTGCATCAGAAGGGATGTTCCTTTTATCGACATGATGATCTTCAAGCCACATGGGAAAATTCTTCCAAGCAATCCTCATCAACGCTTCATACATTAGCTTGTGGAATCTTAAAGAACGATTATATCTGTGACCATCCAATACACCTGCCACTGACCCTTCCGCAATAACGCCGGATTCGATGCACAAGTCTCTCAATCCAGCATCTTGAAATCTCTTTCCAATTATCGAGAGGAAAGTGCAGATGGTATGGAATACCCCAAGCCTTTGAATTATGCCGGTGCATCTTTCGGGGTGTTTCCAGATTATTTCTGTTGCTTTTGCGTATAACGCCTGGTCAAATACCACCACGATGCTTTCAAGATTAAGAGCTTCCTTGATTTTCAGAGTCTGTGATTGTATTTCATTAACTGTGGACATGTTGGTTGCTGGAGCATTGATGGTGGGTAAATAACCAACATTATCAGGGATAACGTTAGTGTTCTGGCGCACAGATATATTGAAACCTGTCCACCCACTGACGCGTTGATTTTGCGATGAATGAAGCCGAGAAAGAATCCAAATGAGGTTCTTTTGTGCAATCTTTGATACATCATCATGTGACATTTCAATGTACTTTCTTGCTGGTGGTCCACAGCGTTCACCTGAATTGTACACAGGAAGATCTGTTGAGTGTGGTTCCACTGTTCTTCTCTTGTCTTTTCTGAGTACTTGCGCATGATTTGGTGGGAGTTGAGGACCATAGTATCGCTGCTGTACTGCTATGCCGTTTACTCTATGAGACGTTCCCCCACCTGATAGTGTTTCTTCCAGCCTATCGATGTTATCCCATGCCAAAGTTGTTGTTACATGCGGGACAATGTTTTCTGGCAATGGAACACTGTCATTTGCAATTGATCCCATTTTCTGTAAGCACAGAGCCGTTTCAATCTCTTCAATTTGGGTGTATGACACTCCGTGTCCACACCTGTTCACCATTCGCATGAGCTCAACATTGTTTGTTATTGTCTTCATGGCATAGGTTACAAGGATCTGTTTTGGTGGCTTTTGCTGTCCGCCACTGACGGCGTAAATGAAATCTTGACCAATTGAGTTAATGAGGCGTTGAACTTTGGAACTAGGACTTGACGTTTCTTTTTCCATCTCACCGGTTAGAAGAGTGTGTAAAAATGTTTTAAGAAGTTTGGGCAAGTTTATAGAATCTTCATTGAGTTCGCTTGGCTTGGGAGGCCACGTCATGTTTAGCTCATGATCTTTTACACTTGCTCTGATGTATATGGAAGCCTTATGAACAGTGTCTGCTGCTGTGGTAGCATTGTTTTCTAAAATGTCAAGCTTCTTTTGTAAAGTGATGTA
The DNA here is from genome assembly GCA_024195265.1 of Dendrophyllia cribrosa. NCBI lineage: Eukaryota > Metazoa > Cnidaria > Anthozoa > Scleractinia > Dendrophylliidae > Dendrophyllia > Dendrophyllia cribrosa. Next base: position 13,078,645 of record JAJLRJ010000003.1, read on the forward strand.
GGCTTGTGCCAGTTGAAGGCGGGTTAACGTGTTTGGAATGACGAAAAGCCTTCTGTTTGCATCTTGGATAATTTCGAACTTATCCTCTAGTTTTCTTCTTATGTGCTTTTTTGTTGATTCTTTGACTTCGTTCACCCCTAAAAGATGCATAAGTTGTACTAACTTGGCTGTAAGATCAGCAACTGCAATGGGCATAGACACTTCAGCACTTATAAAATCGAGAAGCATCTTGTAGGCCTCCGTTTCCTTCTTAGAGTAGTGTTGTTGCTCTTCACTCTCAAGGTTTTCCTTTGCGTCCTTCACAGTAATTTTCAGGGAGTTACTTTAACTCCAAAAAAGGTACAGGATAACTCCATTTTTGGGGTTAACCCCAAAAATGGAGTTATCCTGTGCCTTTTTTGGAGTTAAAGTAACTCCCTGAAAATTACTGTGTTGTTTTCATTCTTTACTCTGGTGTAGTTCTTGTAACATGATCTGTGATAATGTGCTTCAGCTGCTACTAGTTCCCTTGAAACTATTGCAAGCATTCTGGTATCACTTTTATCAGAAGCTGCTCCTCTTATGGCTTCATCAGACCTCAAGTCTACGCATTTTATGAGCCCTTCTCTTGTTTGCTTTCCCTTTTGGTACTTGAGTTTCTCGCAAAATATACATACAGTATCATATACCCTGCTAGTGATAGGTACCATTCTCACAGAGGTTCTAATGTTTTCTTCGAGGGTAGAGCTAGTGCTTTCTATTAATTCCATGTTTTGCAATCTCTTCAAGTGACTTCTTCATGGTGATACACTTCGACACTGTCGGTGGTAAAATATTTCAGCGGGAATTTCGTCACCATTCGAAGAAATATCAAGAATAGGTTTATGGTTACGCATTTTTGCAGCTTGGAGCAAACTTTGCCAGGATATAAGATTTTGAGGTAAAATTAGGTTATCAGACGTATATAAGATGTGAATGATGCACGATTTTCGTCTTTTCGATGAACTGCACGTATTTCTATCATCGAGGCTTCATTTAGATGTAGCTGTGTTAAAAGAAATGAACGTAGAAACTCAGCAAATTAATTCTTTCCACGACCTTTTAAATAAATAAATGTTTGCCAAGAACAATTGCAGTAAAACATGTCAAAATTTCGCAATTAAAACAACCTCATAGCATTATTAGTCAAATACAGTACACTAGATACACTTCTCGCGTCATTGAATTTGAATGAAGCAGTTTCTATTATACCTGTAAGTAATTCAGGATTTTAATTTTTTGTACAACCTGCATAAAAAACTACACCATTTTTATTTATCTTATTTCCTTATCAACAATAATTAAAGCATCTGTTCATGTCTTACCTCTTTTTTAATAAAACATAGAAAAAAAGACATGAACAAAGAAAACGTACCTTCCTTGGGAGCAGCCATCTTGAAATATACCATAATATTTCCTACCCATAACCCTCTGATCACTAAGTACTTTGTATTTGGAGACACAAACTTTAACTAATGCATACAATCAAATGCATCGGAAAACAAGGATACGTAGCTACGAAAATCCATTTGCAACACTTCACTTTTTAAAAAGCCTCCTCTTCTTCTTGTTTCTTCCAAGTGTAACAACCATGAGCGTGACACGATGGAATATAAAAACGTTGACCGCAGATTCGTCAACCACCGTGGAAATAGCGATATTAATAGCACGGTTAGTATAAAATATGGACTACGGACTCGGTATAAAACACGGACTAAGGAATAAAACTGAAAAATCAGTACAAAAGGGCTCGTGACCTGTTACTTTTCAAACGTTTACATTTGAAGAAACATTCAAATAAAGGCTGAAAGCAGAAATATAATCTTAAGCGTTGCGTCTAGCATAAAACGGCAGCCGGGAAGGGTTTTCCAAAAACTAAAAACCCGGCAGTCAGAAATTTTTGCCCTTTTTTTTACAAACATTATCATTCGAACTAGATGCGAGTATTCGATCTCTGTACAGAAATACCAAGCGATTTCTGAGCTTCAGGCTTCTATATTGAATTTTTAGTTTGCAACTGCCGGGAGTCGAGATTCTAATGCCGAAACTCATAGAATTCGTCCATTAAAAAATAAATAAATAAATAAATAAAACCGAAGCATTATTTAGAATCGGCTTGGCATTTCTGAACAAAGAACCAATACTCTCAAAATTAAGAAGGTTTCAATGACAATTTTTGTGGATATTCTGAGAGTTGACTCCGTAAGTCAGAGCACAAATATTTTCCAAGTGCCTAAAACATCGAAATTTTATAATATGCCCAAGCTCGAAAACTTCCTCGACTACATTAAAGCCAAAATAATTTTAAAAATCGCTTGATATTTCTAAACAAAGATTGTCGTGGAAATGGACAAGTAGGGGTAATGATGGGTAAGTAGGGGAAAGTATGGGTATATAAGTAGGGGGAAGTAGGGGTAAGGAGGGGTAAGTATGGCTAACTATGGGTAAGTAGCGGTAAATATGGTAAGTAGGGGTAAGTATGGGAAAGTAGTGGTAAGTATGGCTAAGTAGGGGTAAGTAGGGTACGTATGGCTAAGTATGGGTAAGTATGGGTAAGTATGGCTAAGTATGGGTAAGTATGGCTACGTATGGGTAAGTATGGGTAAGAGTGAGTAAGTGTGGGTAAGTATGGGTAAGTAGGGGTAAGTATGGGTATGTATGGGTAAGTAGGGGTAAGTAGGGGTAAGTATGGTTAGGTAGGGTTAAGTATGGCTAAGTAGTGGTAAGTATGGCTAAGTATGGGTAAGTATGGGTAAGTATGGGTAAGTATGGCTAAGTACGGGTACGTATGGGTAAGTATGGGTAAGTAGGGGTAAGTATGGGTAAGTATGGGTAAGTATGGCTAAGTATGGCTAAGTATGGGTAATTTCGGGTAAGTATGGCTAAGTAGGGGTAAGTATGGCTAAGTAGGGGTAAGTATGGCTAAGTACGGGTAAGTATGGGTAAGTATGGGTAAGTATGGGTAAGTATGGGTAAGTATGGCTAAGTATGGCTAAGTATGGCTAAGTATGGCTAAGTATGGCTAAGTATGGCTACGTATGGCTACGTATGGCTAAGTATGGCTAAGTATGGCTAAGTATGGCTAAGTATGGCTAAGTATGGCTAAGTATGGCTAAGTATGGCTAAGTATGGCTAAGTATGGCTAAGTATGGCTAAGTATGGCTAAGTATGGCTAAGTATGGCTAAGTATGGCTAAGTATGGCTAAGTATGGCTAAGTATGGCTAAGTATGGCTAAGTATGGCTAAGTATGGGTGAGTATGGCTAAGAATGGCTAAGTATGGCTAAGTATGGCTAAGTATGGCTAAGTATGGCTAAGTATGGCTAAGTTTGGGTAAGTATGGCTAAGTATGGGTAAGTACGGGTAAGAATGGCTAAGTACGGGTAAGTATGGCTAAGTATGGGTAAGTATGGCTAAGTATGGGTAAGTATGGCTAAGTATGGGTAAGTATGGCTTAGTATGGGTAAGTATGGCTAAGTATGGGTGAGTATGGCTAAGTACGGGTAAGTATGGCTAAGTATGGGTAAGTATGGCTAAGTATGGGTAAGTATGGCTTAGTATGGGTAAGTATGGCTAAGTATGGGTAAGTATGGCTTAGTATGGGTAAGTATGGGTAGGTATGGGTGAGTATGGCTAAGTATGGGTGAGTATGGCTAAGTATGGGTGAGTATGGCTAAGTATGGCTAAGTATGGCTTAGTATGGGTAAGTATGGGTAAGTATGGCTAAGTATGGGTAAGTATGGCTTAGTATGGGTAAGTATGGCTAAGTATGGGTAAGTATGGCTAAGTATGGGTGAGTATGGCTAAGTACGGGTAAGTATGGCTTAGTATGGGTAAGTATGGCTAAGTATGGGTGAGTATGGTTAAGTATGGCTAAGTATGGCTAAGTATGGGTAAGTATGGCTAAGTATGGGATAGTATGGCTAAGTATGGGTAAGTATGGCTAAGTATGGGTAAGTATGGCTAAGTATGGTAAGTACGGGTAAGTATGGCTAAGTATGGGTAAGTATGGCTAAGTACGGGTAAGTATGGGTAAGTATGGGTAAGTATGGGTAAGTACGGGTAAGTATGGTTAAGTACGGGTAAGTACGGGTAAGTATGGTTAAGTAGGGGTAAGTATGGTTAAGTATGGGTAAGTATGGTTAAGTATGGGTAAGTATGGCTAAGTATGGGTAAGTATGGCTAAGTATGGGTAAGTACGGGTAAGTATGGTTAAGTATGGCTAAGTATGGCTAAGTACGGGGAAAATGGGTAAGTATGGGTAAGTATGGCTAAGTATGGCTAAGTATGGGTAACTATGGGTAAGTACGGGTAAGTATGGGTAAGTACGGGTAAGTATGGGTAAGTATGGGTAAGTATGGCTAAGTATGGCTAAGTACGGGTAAGTATGGGTAAGTATGGTTAAGTATGGGTAAGTACGGGTAAGTACGGTTAAGTAGGGGTAAGTATGGTTAAGTAGGGGTAAGTATGGGTAAGTATGGGTAAGTATGGTTAAGTATGGGTAAGTATGGTTAAGTATGGGTAAGTACGGGTAAGTACGGTTAAGTAGGGGTAAGTATGGGTAAGTAGGGGTAAGTATGGGTAAGTAGGGGTAAGTATTGTAAATATATGCACTCTTCGGTGCATCCATGGCATTCTCCCATGGAGTATATACCCAAAACGCTAAAAATCTTCAATGTTTACTCAAGTTTGGGCTTATAGAAGATAATGTCACAGTTTTTCAATGACCATGAAATTCAGAATCCGGGCAGTTAGTTAATCAATTGTGGCCCTGAAAAATTTGAAGCAAAAAGAAACTACGAATTTTTAAGAAAATGCTTTTTTCGTGAGAAGGACTCTTAAACGCTGACAAACGTCAACAAATAGCTAAAACTATAATTTCTGTGTTTCCTTTGCTCGAAATCTCGCGCATTTACAAGGCCCTAAAGCTTTTTGCTGACTTGCAAGGACTCATCTGTTATAACGATCCCCAAAATAAAGGGATAAGTCTCATAGTTCATTAGATATAATCGTGTAAAGTTTGCTTATCATTTTCGCTTAAATTATGACCTAAATTTGGAAACCACTGAATTTCTCGAATTGGGTCTTTGTTGGTGAAACTCTGCTCAGCGCAAGGCACTAATGCGCACTATGTGTAGCCGAGAGATTTCCACGAAAAAATGCCGGTAACAGCAGATTTTCGACTCAGACCTCAAAGGGGCGTGGTATTATAACCACGTGACATTTACTCCGATCGCCAAATATTTTATATTATATTGTAGATTGATCTATATGTTATCCATTCTATGTGTTAGACTTACGATAAAAGTAAAGGTGGGGATACCAGAGAGCTTCAAAGTAGGATGATACCTCCCCCCCCCCAAAAAAAAAAGAAAACTGGGTCGAGTCACCTTGAGCGAATGAGGAGGCGAATTTGGTTGCTACAGGGGAAATTTGTGAGGAGGGATGAGGGTGGCAAAACTACTTATATTCAATCTATCTTGACTAGAGAGCCCTTTTACTTAGGCGTCGTTCACACTTGGTGCCCGAGCACCGATACCATTTTTGAATGCGTGTTCACATTCGGTGCCCACCTCTGACCTTCCGCCATTTGCTCGGGCACCAAGTGTGAACGACGCCTTAGTTAATTTTTCTATTGTTTGTAATCACTGTATTTTAGTAACAATGACTTGTATGGCATTGCAATGGCGATTTTCTTATCAATCAAAATTTGGGAAAGATGTACGAAGGTTAAAAATATTTACTATCTTTATTTATTGATATTTAAACAGAACTAAAATATATTGCAACGATTTTCATTTGGGATTAAAATTGATTTACTGGCAGTGTTTTTAAACAGCCTGGATGTATGAGACAAAACAAGAACTTTGTGCATGAATAAGTTCAGTAAAAAGATTTAAAAAAGGAATGTTTTCTCTAAAGACTTCACTAAGGAAGACTATTGTAAAAAAGGCAAATGAAATTAAAATATTTTACTTATCGCTTCCGTTGACTTAAAAAATTGTGTACCTTCGGGCAGAATGGTATCTCTTGTAGGAATAGAGCTAGTGATTAGGTTTCGTTTCCTTTTATAGCCAATTAAAAATGCGAAGCTATTTTCAAAACATCTCGGATTAAGGTGTTTCCCTCCAGTTTCCGTGCAGCGCACCGAACATTTTTGAGCGGCCGTTTAACTAACTTTCCATTATTGAATTAGTATGAAACTTACAGAAAATATTGTGCTTAGTTTGAAGTTTATAAGAGTGTAACAATTTTGTAAATTGCATTTAAAATTGCGGAGATAAACGAGAAACGTTGAAATCACTTGAGTCTAAATTCTGAGCGATTGCGATGGCATCTAGAAAAATCAATACTATTACGATAAACTATGGCATATGGCGAACAAAATATCTAAAAACTAGAAACTTTTGTCAAGCCGATTTTGAGTAAATCAGAGAAACATTTCGAACTTGTGATTTTGTATGTGTATGAGCACATCCATAAGGCCCGGTTCAGACGCCGAACTTTTCATGAGCCGAACCTAATACCTTGAATTAAGTACATGAAAAGTTCGGCGTCTGAATCATTTAAGAACGGCTATTTGAATTTGGAACGGCTCAGCCGTTCTTTTCGCCTGGCGCAGCCCGAAATTTCGGCTTTGGAACGGCTTTGATTCAGACGCCGAACTTTTCACGAGCCAAACCTAATGCATAGATTATTATAACGACTGGTGCGTGTTCTGACATCTTTACCTGAAATCGCTGACCTTTCGATTTGTTTCTCTTCAAACTGAATTAAGTTCGGCTAATTAAGTTCGCTGTCTGAATCAACAGGCGTACTTTTGTTAATTTGGGTCGGTCTAAATTCGAATTAAGTTCGGCACATGAAAAATTCGGCGTTTGAACCGGGCCTAAGTTCCTCAATTAAGCTTATAAAAGTTCAATTTCTCAATCTCAAATTTACGCCAAAATGCGTGCTTAGCTAGTGCATGAGATGAAACTATGAAAGTTTGGAAGCGTTTCTCGTTTTAGTTTTGCAGATTCGATTTTCTATAGGAACTGAGTCCTTGATATTGTAGTTTTAGCGCTTTTCTACATATTTCAAAAACCGCGAGATAGATTTTTTTAAACTTTTATGGTCGTTTCTTTATAATAGGAACAACATTGTCTCGAAGTTTCATTTTCATTGAAACATTGCAACATGGTCAAATAAAATAATAAAGTTCACCTAAAACGCGATTGAGACTGTGCTTTCATTGCACGGTTCAAAGCGCACCGATGCTTTAATTAATCCAGGTGAAGTGTAACGCATTTCTGCGTGACCATCATGTTTTGCGGAGTAACGTTAGGGGCTATGTTCCACGTAATTTTTATCATTCTCGCGAATTTCAGTAGGACGTTTATTTTAAAGCAGGTTTTTTTTTCTCGCATTTGACGTGCACTGGACACTCTCGGCATTTTGAATTGTAGGGAAAAGAAAGAACGCGATTTGCATAATTCTCAACACACAGAAATGCGTTACACTTCTCATGAATTAGTTAACGCGTCTTCGTGCGCCTTCAACCGTGCAATCAAAGCACAAAGTCTCAATCGCGTTTTAGGTGAACTTTATTATTTTATTTGACCATGTTGCAATGTTTCAATCAAGATGAAACTTCCAGACAATGTTGTTCATATTATAAAGAAAGGACCATAAAAGTTTAAAAATATATATCTCGCGGTTTTTGAAATATGTAGAAAAGCGCTAAAACTACAATATTAAGGACTCAGTAAAAAAATATGGTTTCCTATAGAAAATCGAATCTCCAAAACCAAAACGAGAAACACTTTCAAACTTTTATAGTTTCATCTCATACACTAAACACACATTTGGCATACATTTGAGATTGAGAAATTAAACTTTTATAAGCCTAATTGAGGAACTTATGGATGTGCTCATACACATACAAAATCACAAGTTCAAAATGTTTTTCTGATTTACTCAAAATCGGCTCGACAAAAGTTTCTAGTTTTTAGATATTTTGTTTGCCATATGCCATAGTTTATCGTTATAGTATTGATTTTTCTAGATGCCATCGCAATCGCTCGGAATTTAGACTCAAGTGTCTTCAGCGTTTCGTTTATCTCCGCAATTTTAAATGCGATTTACAAAATTGTTACTCTCTTATAAACTTCAAACTAAGTACAATATTTTCTGTAAGTTTCATATTAATTCGATAAAGGAAAGTGGCAAAACAGCAGCTCAAACATGCTTCGATACAGTTTTCTGGAGACCATACCTACATTTTTCAATCGACTTTTAAGCGGCCTTTTCCAAGTCAGATCAACGTGAAATTTTCTCTATTAACTGGTTGTGAATTGAAGTTTGGTTAAATATTACCATGACAACGATAAACAAAAAACTTCGAAATCAGTAAAAGTGAAATTTTGCGGGTTTAAGATTTCGCATTAAAAATCCCACATAGACGTCTTAAAATATGGTATATGGCATATATATTTTGCAAGAATAAAAAAAATTCTGTACGTTTGATTTCAAATAAATCGCAATAACATTTCAAACCTTACTATTTGTATACTGGTATTAAATTGGTCGAGAGATAAACACTGCTTTTGTGAAATTGCTTCAAGATAGTGTCAAAAAGTAGCTTGATGTTATGTTTGTACACCTTCAAAGTTTTGTTTACTTTCTCTCTTGCGATCTTGAGAACTACTTTTTTTTCCTCCATGTGCAATTTTTGGGTAATTTTCGATTCTAATCGCTTTACACAAATCTGAGAAACGGCTCGATGGATTTTTTTAAAACGTTGACAAAGCATGCTTACCGATGTGCAAAATTATTATCTGAAAGTTCCATTGACATTGATTCCCTGGAACGCCTTTAAATTTCAAGATGAAGACGACGTACGAATCGGTCGAATAGTTTGCGTTACAAATTCACTTTTTTAAGTTATGCTTAATAATGATTTTAAATCAATGTGCACTACATTCCTCCGTGATTCATACATTTCGTTGTGATGTGCTGTGCATCTATTATTGCCTGTATTCAAGCATGATTATACCTTATTACTCTCCTTACTACTTTCCAGATTCCCTTAAGTCTCTTTTTAGGATTATTTTGAGCAATAAATGCCTTTTGCGTTTTAAAAACGTTTTTATAGCAGGCATTTTGAACACAAAAGTAAACGGATGATCAACGAGCATTAACGAGGAATGTAGTGCTCATTGATTTGAAATCATTACTGAGCATAACTTAAAAGAAGTGAAATTGTAACGCAAACTTTTCGGCCGTTTCTTACGTCGTCTTCATCTTTAATTTTAAAGGCGTTCCAGTGAATCAATGTCAATAAAACTTACAGATAATATTATTTATATCGGTAAGAATGCATGGTGAACGTTTTAAAAAAATCCATCGAGCCGTTTCTCAGATTTTTGCAAAAGCGATTAAAATCGAAAATTACCCAAAAATTGCACATGGAGCGATGTTAGCAAAAAAGGTAAATCTCAAGATCGCAAAAGAGAAAGTAAATAAAAATTACATGATGTGCAAACATAACATCAAGCTACTTTTTGACACTATCTTGAAGTAATTTCACAAAACCAGTGTCAATCTCTCGATCAATTTAGTACCAGTATACAAAAAGTAAGGTTTGAAATGTTATTGCGATTTATTTGAAATCAAACATACAGATTTGTTTTATTCTTGCAAAATATATATGCCATATACTATATTTTAAGATGTCTATGTGGGATTTTCAATGCGAAATCTTAAACGCGCAAAATTCCACCTTAACTGATTTCAAAGTTTCTTGTTTATCGTTGTCATGGCAATATCGATTTTACCAGAATATATATTAAGCCAAACTTCAATTTAAAACCAGTTAATAGTGTAAATTTTACGTTGATCTGACCTGGAAAAGACCGCTTAAAAGCCGATTGAAAACTGTAGGTATGGTCTCCAGAAAAATGTGTCGAAACACCTTAAACAAACACAGTCTTCGAATTCTTGACGGCATAGCAAGTTTCTTCGTTCATGCGTCTTGCATCAAAATCTAAGAGCAACAGTGCAATGTATGACGATATCCGTGCCTCTAAAGAAGAACCAATTTTGACACCACTCGCCAAGATTAAACATTTTACTGGAACATCCCATTGTTCATATCAGTGCCATGGCGAGGAAAGGCCCACTGAAGAAATTGAAACTCGGTTTACTTCAGTCTCTTTGTGAAACATTTAAATGAAAACAACTCCTGCTGAGAGAGTTAGCTAGAATCAAAGCTGCCTACCTCAGTGTACTCGAGAAAATGGTCTCAAGTTGCTCTTGTAGTGGGGTGTCTGACTGGTCAGCTGACTGGTAACTGTGTTTGTTTAAAGGAAGAAGACTGATAAAAAGGGAAAAGGAGCCAGGGGGAGGAAGGGGACACCCGTACTCCTCGTCGTACCTTTTAAGGGTCACCATTTGTATATTAGTACCGCTTTGATAATAAAATCTAAAATGACCACTGTTACATTAATCGCAGTACCTTTTAGGGTATTGAGCCGAAAAATATGACAGGAATTGGTACCTCTTAGTGGTAAAAATCCGTCCAAGTAGTAGTCTGAGGACGAAACAAAACCCTGGGTGTGACCAACCTCAGTGTCATACATTGTTCTTTCATGGGTGGGGTGGGGGAGATGAGATCAACTATGGACCGATAGCGGCTGCCTGAGGCGCCTTAAACAAGGACACTGACTATAAAAAGAACCTTGGCCAGGCCAAGCCGCCAGTCATTTCACACTTGACACCGAACTGTCAACATCACGTGCATCCGCTCGCCAATGGAGAACCGTTTATACCGCGCAAAATTCAAATTTGGAAAGCTAAAATATTATATTCATGCTAAAAGGCGCATAAATTCAAATAATGTTTTTAGTGTTATTTTCGTGAAAGATAAATCCTATACAAGATTGAACTAGTAAAGGTAGAATTAGACCTCTTTCTTGGGGCAACGGTCTTCCTCCGTGTTGCTCGCAGTCAGCCATCTTTGATTAGCCGTTGAAGCAGTGATGGTGTGACAAAGAGGGGGCGGAGCTATCCCTTTTATAGTCAGTGTCCTTGTTTAACAAGTTGACGTCCGATCTCATTCTCGTAAGTGTACGTAAAGCGTCTTGGGACATGTGATATGTGCGCTGTTAAAGTCTCTTTCTTTCTTTCTTTTTTGGCTAAAACAGTCTTTCGTCAATATTTTCAGAAGTTTTAAACATATAACAACAGCTACCTATTTGATAAAAGTCTTATGTTTACTAATACTGTTGGTGTTGTTAACCCTCGGACCTACACGCAAACTTATCCCCCACCGTGGTACAAGGGGGGGGGGGGGGGTTAATTACCGTTAATTAACCTTAATTAATTAATTAATTACATAATAAATTAAGTGGAAAATATTGATCCAATAAGAAAACTTTGAAATAATCTTGATTAAAACGAAAAACGGCAACGTCAATGTTGGTGAACAATAAAGGACGCTAACGTGAAAATGTTTCCAGATAAATTTTAGGGAAAGTTACCAAATGTGGTGGTCATTGCGTCGACCGTTTTGAAACGACACAACTTCAATATTCGAGCGGTTTCCAAAAACATCACCCCCTCGGTCTGGATCTTGCTCCCATTTTTCTCCCATTTTTTAAGCGCTGTTATTTTAGGCGCGGTTTTATTTATAAAAAGGCAATAATAATGTTTGCTTTTCATTTTCATAAGGTCAATATATATTGAAGGTGGCAGTTGAAAGGTCGTTTTGTCGCTCACAAAAATATTCTTTGTGCTTCTGGGCTTTACTTGCCCTTTCTGTAGAAAAGAAATTGTACAACAAGAAGCAAACAAAATAAACAACAATAGCAAAATAATAGATAGACAACATTCAGTTTGGGTATTGCACGGTTTAATGGATGCCTCTTGACAGTTTCCACTTGCTAGCGAAGGTAATGATAGCATCTCACGCAAATCCTTACATTCTTGCCTTCGAAGAGTCTTCTCGTGAGCTTCGATTACCTATATTTAATTTTTGGAGAGCGTTTTATGACAGTCACAGCCATCAAAACTTTCAAAAAGATGTCGAAAAGTTGTCAAAAATTGTACAAATCCTTTTTAACTAGAACAGTAACCTGTTTTTAAGTCGTGAATACGACTTCTTGCGGTTACTGGAGAAAAGTCAGTCGCTCATCGTAAACTTTATATTAAATTTATATTAAATTGTTGATATGTTACACTTCGGTAATAGCATACATGGAGTAATGAGAGTAAACCAAGTCCGCCATTACCGTCGTTAAGTGTTTACGAATGCTCGATGAGCTGAAACGTCGGTTTGGGAAAACGTTGGGTTTTTTTTACTTGTTATTATTGTTTGGCAAGGATATCTGACATCAATAATGAAGGAAAAGGTAAGTTTGTCCCGAAATTTTCATTTTCGCTAGTAAACACATTCCTTCGTGTTTACTAGCTACACACGAAGTTTTTAGAGGTCCTTCTTTGGTAAAAGATATTGGTACGTGGATCGGCAACAATAAGGGAAGTAGTCATAACATGTACAATCTAAGAGGACCCACCTTGTGTAGGATAGGAAAAGGTCCGATGGTGGTTTCGTATACATGACTTGGCTCGCAATGAGCCTTTGATTTTATCAGTCCGGGAGTATGCCAGTTTTGGCAGAAGCGGTGACGTCACGATTCTATTGTTCCGCTAAAAATACGCAAAAATCGGGAAAATAATCGCGAGAAAAAATGGAGGTTTTTCAAAAGCTGTCCCAGATCCCCTCGTTTCAAGCAAGCCATCTTGAAGAAGGATCATTCTTGTGTCTCCAAGGGAAGTTTCGTGCAATATTTCGGAAGTTTTGTGATAAAATAGCGAGAGTTTTAGGTATAATGTATCGCGTTTGTTTCTAGTTTTCTTCACAGGCAATGTATTCATTTATGACTCATCTAGAAATAACTTAAGCTTAACTGATTCAAATCATGTCTGTGAAATCAGTTTTAATCAGTGTGAGTGGGCTAAATGTGGACTAAATTTTCTGTACATGATGTTCGATTTATATTGTTGTTTATACTTTACATATCCCAAATACAGGGTGTTTCAAAAGTTCGTTCCGATTTAAAGTTGTTTTTTTTTTTTAAACAAATCAATTGTTTGTTAAAACTTTTTCAATAAATTGAGGTAGAGAATTTATTAAAATAGCTGGTAATAGCAATTTTAATTGTCTACTAGATGCCTTTGTTTCGATTTTCGCGCGAAATGGGCACACGCACGTTTTTCCGCCATTTTTTCGCGCCCTTGTGTATGTTGTTCCTTTCCCGAATTTGTTGTTGTTTTCTGATTTTTTTCCTGAACTTTCTGTTTTCTCTGTCACGAAAATGAAGTCAGACATTGTTTCTGCTAAAGCCTAAACAGCCATATTACGGTCATCTGGTCATTCAGTCAAAGAAATCGCTATTTTTTTTTAACAAAACGGAACGTTGGGTGAACAAGTGATCGAAAAGAGAGTGCTTCGAAGACAAACCAAGAAGCGGACGACCGTCTGTTTTGACCAATTGTGCTGGAAAATTAATCGAGAAAGCGAAGTACAAACGGAACAATTCAACAAGGAAGATTGCCAAGAATCGTCAGCAGAAAAATATCGAAGTTTCGAGCATTACGGCGTGGAGATACATGACTAGGAAAGGATGGAAGGCTTTCAAGCGAAAGAAAATACCTCTTTCGATAACAAAAGCAAAGGAAAGTCCGTTTGAGATTCGCCAAGAAATACGTGAAGCTGACAGAAGAGGATTGGGACAACTTTTTATTCACAGATGAGTGTCATAAATATCTTTTCCAGTACCCTAATCCAAAAAACGATATCGTATGGAGCTCGCAGGAATGTGATGTTCCTCCAGCTTTCCAAGTGCAGCAAAGTGCGAAGGTGATGCTGTGGCGTGGCATGACGGGTCCTGGGTTCACAAAGTTACACATGCTACCCACAGGCCAAACCGTAACTTCTGAGTACTACATCAACCAAATCCTTGAGAAAGAAGTGAAACTGTTAAATAACATCAAGGCGTCAGGTGACAGGTGGCCCGATAGAGAGGAAGTTGTTTAGCTCAAAGAAAGAGATGACATTCGTTCAGGATGGAGCATCGGCTCACACTTCAAAGGCAACTCAAACACGGTGTCAAAAGAATTTGCCAAACTTTATAGCCAAGGATGGCTGGCCAGCGAACTCTCCTGATCTCAATCCCATTGAGAACATCTGGAGTATCATTGACGAGACAACCTACAAAGATCCAGCCCCCAAAACGATGAAACAACTGAAAAGGCGATTAGGCTTTGCATGAAAAAATATGACTTTTGACACGCTAAAGGAACTCGCACATTCTATGCCTAGGCGCTTTGAAAATGTCATTAAAAGTAAAGGCGGGCATTCTGGTTACTAATAATTTGAATGATCGAATGAAAAATAAGCAAAACATCATATACCTAAGTTTTAAAGAGGTAGTTTAAATAAATAATAAAATGATAGAAGAAAACGAATCGGAACGAACTTTTGAAACACCTTGTACAAATGTTCAGATACAAATGTTCAGCCGAAAAGGGGTAATTACATCAAATATACATCAATTTATTATATACCACCCCTATGCTGTGGCATAACATCAAACATGGATCAGGACAAATGCAGCCCCTGTGCATAAGCCCACATTTATGTAAATCATAAAATCTTGAGATTCCCTCGCGGTAAAATAATCTCTATTATATTCATACATGAGAGACAACTCACAAGACAACTGATGCAAATTGATGTCAGATACCACCATCCTTCATTGAATTTAATTTCCATTTTTTTTTGTTACAGGTAAAAGAAGGCCTTAAAAAACAAGGTCATGGATATTTATCAAACTATGACTACAAAATATAACAATAATTTTTTTTTTCAATCTAGTGTGCATAACTTGCAAGCGTTGTTCGATATAAACATGGAGAGCTAAAAGAACTTTGAAAATCTTTCCTTATGGTCATAGCAACTGCGAGCCGTCTCTTATTTTCTTTTAGTTAGTCGAGTGAGCATGCTCATGCTCACTCAACTAATGTAAAGAAAAATAAGAGATGGCTAGCAGTCTATATTATTATGGGTCAATATAATTTTTGTGGGTGCCCACAGAGAAGAGTGCCCCCCAGAAGTTGCTGTTCATCGCAAACCTGCACATCTTTTGCTTCATTTCCTTGTGCTATAACCTGACCTCCGGTTAAATCTGGTGGATTATAGTATTCGAGTTAAAGTTCGAAAAATGTAACTCGCTTTCTTAGTTTTCCAGGATATACACCTTATTTTAATGAGTCTATTGAATTTTTTAATTACGGTATATTAGCTGTTCTTCGAAGGCTAGAACTTTTGCCAGTTCACTATCCCATGTATAAAAAATTGTTGTTGTTGTTGTTGCATGCAAATAATCATAAGGTCTTACTTGTACTTCATTCACACCAACGCTTAAACATGTTTAAATGTTGTTTAGTTTAAAACAGGTTTAGAAACATACATCCTAAATTTCTGAAATATTTGGAGTGAAATCTTTACTAAAAGCAACTTAATGACTTTTATTATCATTCCAGGTAGTTTGAGTCATACATTTAAAATCGTTTGGGATGAAGGCTAAAAACATAGTTAAACTAAACAACATTTAAACATGCTTAACCATTGGTGTGATGAATGAGGCTTTAGATTAATCTATCACTTTCAGAGGTTCTGTCCTGGTTTACAGGTACACAAGGACAAAAAATTAAACACAGACACGATACAAAGGGAATATAAAGTAAAAATCCGCGTGTAAGAACCTTGTGGTTTAAGAACATGCTAACAGAAATCCATGTTAGTACCCAAAAGTATAAGAACCTGTTTTACCAAAATAGACCAAGCAAGAACCTTCTTATATGTGGGCTACAGTTAAATTGTGATAAACATTTTAACCAAGGAGTTTGACTTTTGAGATTGCAAAATTATATTACAAGAAAATATTTTATTTTATTTATTTTTCAACACTGTTGTAGAGATAAGACTACATATACATTCTGTCATCAGTTTTGTTAGGCTTATTTATCATAATACAGTTGTCTCGAATAAATACTGTATATTTAAATGACAAACCCAAGTTTATTTATTTTCCTGGTAATCTACAACTACCGTATATCTCCTTCATAGAAATTAAGAACCTGCTAAGCCTAAATTGCCAATAACTACCCTAAAATACAAGACCCTATTTTGCCTGAGACTTAAAAAATATAGATTCTATGTTTTTTTTACTGTAAGTGTGAAATCCCTTGTGAACTCGTACACCAAGACAGAACCGCATCAGAAAAAAGCAAACAATAATAATAATACTTTAATACTCGACTTTGGCTAAAAGAATTACATCGAATTTACAATTAAAAAGATAACAAAAAGCAAACTTTACTATACTATATACAATATACTTGTATGCCTTTATACTATTTACTTGTGCAGCCTTGCCCCGCGCTGGATAAATGAGTCCCTATTTCTATTTGTACGCGGTACGGGCACATGTACCCGTTGGGATCTAAGACGGTACGAGTGCGTAGCCTCGTTAATGAATCTCCTACATGGGTGGTCCTCTGAGGCTAAAATATTATTAAAAGCTTGCACAGTATGTTTATCTCTCCTAACATCTAGTGGCTCTAGGGTCTTTCTATCTAGGCCTAGAATGTCCATACATCGATTTTGTACGCGCTGTAAATCCTCAACCAGATAAATCGGAATACCGCCCCAGATGGGCGAGGCATACTCCAGAAGTGGGCGTATCTTGGTAATATATGTTGTCAGTCCAACTTCTGTAGGCAGGTTAGCTTTGCGGCACGCACGTAGGAAATAAAGTCGCCGTTGTTCGCTCTAGATAAGATCTCATCTATATGTATATTCCACTTTAAGTCCCTCTGAACATGTACTCCAAGTAACTTGAAGAACTCTACTCTCTCTAACTCCACATTTCCTACCATGATAGAGCTCGGGGCTTGCGAAGGCTGATATTTCCGAAAACCTATCCACATCTCCTTGGACTTTTTAGCGTTTATTTCCATTTTGTTCCGGTCCGCCCACGCCTCCAAATTACCCATTACCTCTTGCATGTGACTGTCGCTTCCGGTAGGCACCAGTTCGTATTGGGTGCAGTTATCGGCGTACTTACAGGTATTAATTGAGACGCCCCGTGGACAACAGTCATCAATGTCATTAACAAACACATTAAACAGAGTAGGTGAAATTACCCCGCCCTGTGGGACTCCAGCTATAACCTCCCCTCTTCTGGATACCACCCCTGGGAGTTTAACTTGCAATGACCTCCCAGAAAGATAACTTTGAACCCATTTCCAAAAACTGCGAGATACATTCATGGAAGCTAGAAAGACAGAAAGACAAAGACAGAAAGACAGAAAGACAAATTTTAAAAACCAGACATTTTACCCATAAATGAAAGCTTGTGCCGAAACGGAATCAACGGAAAAACAAAACAAAAATGCTTAACCTCACCATAAACTACTGTACATGTGTGTCAACCGGCTATGTGATAAAACCGCGTACTCGCGACGAATTAGTCAAAAAATTACTCGCTGCAAACATAAGAAAAAAAATAAAGAGCAGCTCACTTTCTTATTTGTTTCCAAAGCATTCTTTTTCCTAACAATATGAAAGTTAAATGAAATAAACGGGCGAAAACTTGTTTGCGAGCTTTATACCTAAGTTTATTATAGTTTTCGAAGTAGGACTACGTACGTAGTGCCATTAGCACTAAGTGCACGACAAACTAAGAGTTCTAGCGCAAGAATGGCCTTTCTCTACCCTCGATGTGTTTCCCAATTCACAGACATCGAGAAGACAAGAAAAAAGGCACGATTAAACGAGCATTTTTGTCCATACTCTTCATATTCCTCTCACTTGTCCGCCATTTTGAATGTTTTGAAAAAGACCATCGCCATGGTGATCATGTTATGGTTGGTGACGTAGACCATTACTTTCGCTTCTAACAAAACTGGCATACTCCCGGACTGTATATTCCACAGCATTTCGAACGAAAAGAGTATGTTTCTTATCATGGTGTGAAATCAAAAGTCGGACCTGCATTTGGCCCAACACAAGGGTCTCAATGATTTTCATCAATGGGCATACTCATTAGGTCCTTCAAGAGAAGGTGTACGGAGTAGATGAGGCCAATGGAGCGAGATCTCGCATTAAATGATATCCACAGGAAAAATTAATACTTTAAGCAGCTCAAATATATATATATGCAAGGAAACAAGCTTAGAGAAAGATATTACAAACTCGTACGTAGAATACTTGTCTCCAAAAAAGAACTACATTTACTTGGAATTTGTGATACTCTAGACTGCAGGTATTGTGGTCAACCAGATTCGTTAGGTCACACTTTCATCAAATGCAACCATTCCAAACAATTCTTCAACAAAGTTTTGCTGTTATATTTTAATGAAAAAAAATTACCTTTCACTTTAAGGGAGAGAAATAACAACTATTTGGTAAAATCCTGGACAGCTTCCTCTACAATGCAAATCTTTTGGAACCTAAATTATTGCATGCTATTTGAGAAATATTTCCTCTACAACCAGAAATGTAATGAAAACGAAGTAGATCTAAATGAAGTTAAAGTAAAGTTCAAAACCGTGTTGAGAAAAGTTCATAAAATAGGAAGTAGAGAGTATTTGTATTTAACAGGAACATTAATCTGGTATTTTGTATTTCAACGTAAGCAAAGCAAAGCAAAACTGAGGAGCACATACAACGTTGAACTGATGATAGCTGAAATAAAGAAATGTGAAAAATAAACTATATACTTCGAGAAGTGTTAAATGTGCTATACGATGGTTGCAATTATTTCAAATAATAGTTGGTTATATATTGTGGTGAGAGCTTTAACGGGCGACAGTTATTGTAAATTCGATATGTTGAATGTAAACTGTACGTCGTCTTGAAAACAATCACGTCCAGTCAATTAATCGCATCCAATATTGCTACAATATCCGGATCTTTCTTTCCTGCCAACCGATAGCCAGCATCTCTTTCGATGGTATCCTTCCATTCGTTGCAGCACCTTCCCCTCCTTCGTTTTCCGCTCTCAGGCCTCCACCCTGAAAGACCCTTAGGAAATCTCTCGTGCACCAAAAGCAAACATGACCATAACTCTTCACAAAAAGCAAGTCGGGATATTTCATTCGAAGCTTGGTTTTAATTATCGTTTGTTAAAACATACATATAAGCTGATTATAAAGAAACTATTTTGCCAAGTATTTTTTTTGTAGCCGTTAACAGAAAAAAAGGGGGGGTATTTTTTGGGCAACTATGGAATAAGTCTTTGTCAGTTGTTTTGCGCCATAAAGTGTATGTTTTCTTATTTTTCAAAAGAGGTCATCGTAGAAAATAGCCTCAAGGAATTGCTCTTTTGCCCCAGGGAAAGAACAACCAAACTACAAAATCAGTTTCGATAGAAGAAAAGATGAAAAGGAAGTGACAGTCTGCCAGAACATCATTTAGACATACATGCATACATACATACCACACAGACACACACACAGCCAGAAAGCCAGTGATTCAGTTAGCCAGCCAGCCAGTTAGTCAGTTAGTAGTCAGTCATGTATTCACTCACTCAGTTCGTCAGTCAGTCAAAGATCATGTGTCAGATATTAGCATTTTAGTGTTTCTTTATTAGTTTTGGTTACTTTTAGGTCGATTTGAACGGTTTTCTGAGATTTTGGAACGCATCCAGAAATCCAAAATGGCGGATCCAAGATGGCGGCTGTGCAGAACTAATGACGCAATTCCTATGTCATATGACGCCATCGTCCCATCTTGCAGATGTTACGAAGGGGAAGAAGGGAGGTGCATTTCCCTTGCTCAAGAACTTCAAAAAGCCCAGGCTAAATAGGGTTAAAGATTTCAAAAGTTACGGGAAGGCAAATACGATTGTTTACTTCTCAAACACAGGGTGGTTGCTCCTGCTCTACAAAGCACTACACAACCAATCGGCAACAGCCATTCCAACTCATATTAAGTGCTGAGTGCGATAAATACAATTAATATAGTTTTTGGCCGAGGACCAACAACAAATGGAACAATTTACCACCCGAGATCCTAACAATGGAATCGACGGAGTGCTTCAAGTCGGCAGTGAATGCTCACCTACCTGCAAAGCATGTAGTTGTAGACTCCTCTGATAAGCAAATTAAGGCTAGAATTCCAGCCGTTTTAAGTGAGTTTGGTTTTTATTCCCTTCCCAGTAACAAGGCTGGAAATCAAGCGTTCTGATGTATTTCCACTGTCGTGTGATGTTTAAGCGCATACACACGAAAATTTAACTGGCTTTGCCGACTTTTGAGAGTAAATAATTAAAATACGACGTGGGAATCCAACATTATTTTATTTACACAAGAAAAGCCAGTTCAATTTAAGCCCAAAGGAACGTACAAATTAAGCGGCAGTGGAAATCCAACTAAAAGGAAATTTTGTTCCCGCCACAGATGTCGCGCTTTATAAATTTAAATAAAAGGACCGTCCTTTAAACAACTTCTTGTCCTTTAATAGCACCCTTATAATAAGCTGAACTTGCTTGCATTTCAAACTGAACATTGTACAACAAGAACCAAACAAAAAAATAGTCCCCTGAGAGGACATGTGCATGCTTACTGTTAATAAATACTTAAACGAGGTTATTTTCTCGAGAGAAACATAATGTGTTTCATCAATATGACCCAAATATATAGACCTGCCGGATCAATAGCTTGAATTACAGTAATTTCTGAGAATTGCTCATTAGATTCTACAAAATGAATATTTAAATTAAATGAATCTGCCGCAGCTTGTATTACTATGTGGTCAGCCCATGTTCCCTGCATAAGCATGCTTTTCGAACTTATCATGGTGTAAAATCAAAAGTTGGACCTGCATTTGGCCCTACATAAGGGTCTCCATTATCATCAATGGGTATGCTCACTAGGTTCTTCAAGTGAAGGTGTACGGAGTACATGAGGCCAATGGTATCGTTTAATGTTTCAGGATGGCCGTTGAACACGTCATGCAGAGATTTCATCAACTTGGTAAAGACCTTGTTAAACAATCGTGCCTGATAATGGGCTTTAGAACCGTCCTTGTAATTCGACATTTGGGGATTGGAAACCATCGGCCAAACACCTTCAGGATCAAAGGGTATCTTGGAACCGTTGAAGTAGTATGTGCCACGACAAAACTATAAAAAGTATAAAGCGTGACAGTTAGATCTAAATCCTCTATTAAGCCCCCCTCCCCCCTCTCAAATACGCCCTCCCCCCTTTTTGGAGTAAGAAATTCATTAAGCCCTCACACTCTCTCTCTCTCTCTCTCTCTCTCTCTCTCTCTCTCTCTCTCTCTCTCTCTCTCTCTCTCTCTCAAAACAGAGTATCTGTTCTCAAAACAGAGTATCTGTATTGTGCCTCTGATTTCAACCGAGCTAACATTGAAGCCAGTAGTACCAATATTAACATTGGTGGCCAGCCAATATACAGGGTTCAGACCACAAAATCCCTTGGGGTAATGATTGATCAACGTTTAGTTTGGGATGAACATGTCGACAGCCTATGTAAACGCGTCTCATCTGGACTAGCCGCTTTAAAACAAGCTCGTCGGTATGTTCCCCAAACCACTCTCATAACTATATACAAGTCACTCATTAAACCCCTTTTTGACTACTGTGATGTAGTTTGGGGCAATTTAAATAAAACACTGACCTCAAGACTACAAAAATTACAAAACCGAGCGGCCAGAATTATAACCCGTAAGGGTTATGATGTAAGATCAACCAATATTCGAAAAGAATTAGGATGGGATGATCTGGAGACTATTAGAAGAAAGCATATAGCGATCCTGATGTATAAAATTATGAATAGAAGAGCCCCAGGTTATCTCATTGATCTTTTCGAAAAGAGTTATAGTGTTTATACACTTCGTGAGAGCGGAAGTCGATTACTCCTACCTAAATATAATACTGAATTTGCAAAAGGTGGTAGTTTTTCTTTTGTTGGAGCAAAAATATGGAATTCTATTCCATTTAACATCAGATCTGCAAATTCTCTCTCCGCTTTTAAAACACAGATTAACAATCTCGCTGTCTTCTAGTTAGTGTAATATAGTAACTGATCATTATTGTATAATTGGAATAGTAAATTTTTTAGTACACGGCTTTTCTGTAAAGCAGTTAATTCAGTTACTGATGTAAACACCGTGTTTGAATAAAGTTTATTCATTCATTCATTCATTCATTCTCTCTCTTTTAAGCCCCCCCCCCCCCCCCCCCCCTTTTCCTTCGCAACCCAGACAATCAAAAATATCAAGGCTGACTGTATAACCAGTACATTTGTACCGCTCCAATCCGGGCACGAATTCATATATACAGTTATACAGTACTGGCGAGCTTTGCGGAAAATATAACCGGTAATTGTACTAAAAATGATCATAATTATCACGGTAATCAATGAATGGTGAACTGCTTCTGTTTCGCTGAATTGTAATAACCCCCTCCCCCCACCCCCCTCTCTCTAATAAGCCCCCCCCCCCCCCCCCCTCAAAAGCCCCTGAAATCAATCAAGCCGGCCTCCTGGGGGGCTAAATAGAGGATTTACGGTATACATGTTAGGACAAAACAAGGCGTATTTGCATCTTTATTCTATCGACATAATTTGAGCTTAAAGGTTTAGCTATAAGAGCCATCTTTTATTAGTCTCGTCAAATCCTAGAAAACGTTCATTAATATTTGTAGCAATCGGCCAGACGGTTTGGGTAAATTGATAGCCGAGGGTTTTGTAAAGATAATGGTCTTGAGAGTATAACAAGGTATACTTAATGACCATAAAAAAAGTAATGTTGAAATCAAAGTGATATCAGTGATTAGAATTGTCAAAGATGCACCTTATTGGTCAAGCGTATAACAATAATCATATCAGCATTTTAAGGAATTAGCTGCTCGTCGGAATAGTATTCTAAGTATTGTACCTGTGAGTGATCTACCACACTACCGTCAACATTTCCGTCTGTAGGCGTCTCCTGTTCTACCACATTAATCTGGTGATGTTCGACCACGGAGTAAAACAGGAAGTAGTGGGATAGACTCTCCTGGCTTCCGGTATTCCAGGAAACGGGGTTACACGGAGAGCTTCCTTCACCTTGCTCAATGATGTTTTTGATGGCTTCTACGGCTGTATAGTAGTCGTATACCTTCATGGTGTGGCCGTGCACTGACCACCCTTTATACTCAACCTGTCTGCTCTTGTCCCCGGTAAATATGCTGTTGTCTGTTCCACAATCCGTGAGGTAGCCGAGAGCATTCAAAATGTGATTGTAGAAACCGCCGATAGTATGGTGGTGCTTGACGAGTTCTTCGTCATCGCCTGGAAAATATCCGCGCTGAAAACACACAGAGTATAAACAGATAAAGCAACCTATTCGATGTCTTTTCTCTCTAACTTTATAAAAGTAACGAAGGACATTTAAAATGTGATTATAGAAAACCCCGAAAAAAGCAACCAGAAAATGTCTGCTCTGCAAATAACGTAATAAAACAGATAAGGCTAGGTAGTTCTGTCACTTTTTTATAATTTTTATAAAAAAATAAATAAAAACTGTTTGTCGTGTTACTTGTTATTTGCCGATGGGTGGAATCACCGATGATATAACATGATATAATATGATATTATATGTATTTATACAGCTGTTTCGAGAAAGGTTGTCACACACAAGTGCACGCGACAAGATCTAAAGGGACTCAGAGTTGTAATAAAAAAAGTGATCCAAGTAAGAAGTTCAAATGCATTACTTGGTTCTTTTTTAAAAATGAGAAAACTCACGCTTTGGTGACAAAATAAAACAAAATATATTATTTGAATGCTTCGATATGAAAACTTTTTCCGAGATAGCTATATATAAAAAGCTTCATCATTTTTCTTTACATGGGAACCGAGTCAGACTGGTTAACCGGGCTGGTTAACTGGCTAACCGGGCTGAGTTCTTTTTTATATGTATATGTAAAAGTGTTTTTTAAGTGCAAATTAATCCCAAATTGAACGAGAAAACCGTATGATTACTTATTAATATTTATACATATGAAAATTTGCATCATTTTTTACAATTTTTTCTTGTAAAAATTGTTTTTTGCTAAACATTTTTGCTTCAATTTTATTTATTTGTAAATTGCACTAGTGTTACACTTTTTGCACTGGTGTTACACTTTCTGCACTGGTGTTACACTTGAACTGCACTGCTCTTCGCCAATCAGAATTGAGTAATTTTTTTCATGTATATCATTAAGAGGTAAACAAGACTAGGTAGTTTAAAAGGTACGAAGAAAATGAACCAAAATAACAATGTACGTTGATGCTAAATTTAGCTCTGACCCGGGCTGGCTCCGACTCATTTTTTTTTTTTATTAATTTTTTTATTTTATTTTATTATGTTGAGTACTCCCGAACGGAAAAAATGAAAAAATCATTTGCGAGAACTGGTGCTATGATATGGAACGGACTACCTAAATCTCTTAAATCGTTGAGGAAATCTCAATTCAAATCGAAAATCAAACAAATTGTTCTGGAGATATTCTTCAGAAAACAGATGACTATATTGATGTTCCACAAATACTTTGTGATATTAAACAAATGAAATTGTTATAATTGCATATTTCATTTATTTCCCGTGTCTGCCACCAATATCATGATTTTATCTAAAGCTTTAAAATAATCTGTAACTCTACAGATCAGCTTCTGTATTGTTATATTGTCTTACCTTTATTATTTTCAATTACATTACTTTTCCCTGCCTCGAATAGCGTTTTTGCTAATTTGCAGGGCAACTGTATTTAAGTTTATTATCTAATAAATTTTTGTTTGTTGTTATTTTTTATTTTTATTTTTATTTGCAATAATGACATTAAAATACAAAAAAAAAACAATACAGAAACACACTAAAAGGGAAAGAAAATAATTTACGACCGGTTAGCTCAGTTGGTAGAGCGCCGGACTACTGTGCGGGAGGTCGCGGGTTCGAACCCCGGCCGGACCAAAAACTAGGGTCTTTAAATAACTGGTAAGATCATGCTAGCTGTGTGCTTAACATCTGCCTCATTTCAGATGATCGCGTCATTGGGCGGTGACGTTAAGCCGTTGGCCTTGTCTCCTGCATCTTATCCTGTTTATTAAAAAGTATGTATATAGTTGTAAAATTAATGTGGTGCCCCCTAATTGTACGCAATTTATAAATAATTTAAAAACACAATGGAAAATAGAAAGATTAACTTGATGTAATTATTATCTCTCTTAGCTTCTCACTTGTAATTAACTAATAATTAATAATAATAATAAAATAATAATAATATTTACATTTTTATATAGCGCGAACTTCTATATAATATAATCAGTTGCGCCTTACAATGTACATTTTTATGAGAATGAGATCGGACGTCAGCTCATCAAGGCGCCTCCGGCAGCCGCTATCAGTCCATTATTGATCTCATCTCCTCACCCCACCCATGAAGGAAGATATAACACTGAGGGTGGTCACAGCCAGGGTTTTGTTACGTCCTCAGTGGTTCTTTAACGTCCTCTACTATTAGTGTGATGAGTAGATCTAGTCGGCGTCTGAGGTTATCATTTACAGGACCAGGGATATATTTCTGCATCAGAATTTGCTCAGAGGAAAGATTAATAAGAGTATCGTGGGGCACATTAAACCATGATAAGATTTTATGAAAAAAATTGACATTTGCAGGGCATTGTAAAAAAGCATGTTCCAGTGAATCAGGAGTCTTACACTGATCACAAGGATCATCATTTCTGATTTTGAATTTCTTGAGTTCTTTGTTGGTTACTAAAATTCTATGGAGTATTTTGTAACCAAATTCTCTTAATTTATTGTCTTTAGTCGATTTATAAATTGTATTGAAAGACTGTTCCCAACTAGGGGCAAAGTAAGGAAATAAGCCATTTAAGCGTTTAACAGCAGTAGGCTCTGTAGTTTGGCTTCCTGAAATAAATTGTAGTAGTCCACACATCTCAGTTTAGTCAATTGCAAGGAGAATGGTCTACATGGCCGAAAATTTCGGACATTTGAGCCCGCATGTCAGTAGCGGCTTTTCCCAATCGATAATAAAAATGGCGTACGAAATTACAAAGCTTTATATGAGAAGCGATGGAATTACCGAAAATACAAGAACAATTACTGTCGTTTTTCAGTTTGCCAAAATCGAGCATCATTCAACGACATTTCAGCGCTATTTTAGTTAAAAAATCTATAGCAAAAATGAATTCCATACCTTTCGCTCGGAACGATATCAGACAGACTGTTCAGATCCAGTCAAAGCCTTACAAACCACTGACAAAAGAATCAAAGATAACATATTTGATAGGAAATAACAAAAAATCTAAAGACGCTACATAATTTGCCAAAATCGAGTCATAAAATACAGATTAAACGCTATTTGGAAAATAAAAAATCTGATATTTAGCTTGTAAATTTACCTTTCGCTTCGGCTGTTAAAAACCGTACACAATGAATTTCACCAAGAGGAAAGTATGGCGGAAGGCTGAAAATAGTGTATCCAACTGTCGATCGATACCTCGAAGCTCGAACCTCGCCGTAATCTCAAATTTGTTCACTGCGATTTTCAATCTATCGAAGCCAAGCTTTAAGACACACACCACAGAATGTCTCTCGGGAATCTGTCGCTGTTGCATTTTCTTGGGGTCTAAAACATGATAAAACACAACAAATCATTCACGGCTAAAATCCAAGACCTTCGCTCTGCAATATCTCGGCCGAAAATCATCCAAATTTCTTCCAAAACATCGGGTTCGAAAGCTTATTTCATGGGTATTTGACCGCCATTGCTTGTTTTGGCAATACTTTCAGTCAGCGGCTTTTATTCGACCATAAACAACTATATATTTGACCACTCGATCTGTCCTAAAACGATGAGCCCGGAAATCACATTGAAAACCAGCGGTAGAGACCATTGCGTGACAGCCTGAATGTAAGTCGCACGAAATTCGATGTCCGAAATTTCTGGCCATGTGGTCAGAAAAGTAAAAAACCTCTTGTTCCTTCAGTAGGTCTCTTTTCGTTACGGCAATTTCTTGAGCTGCTTTCTTCAAGCAACTTGGAATCGCAGCAATAAGTTGAAAATATTGAGGAAAATTCAAATGAACGTTATATGTAATCTGTACATTATCAAGAAACAAGAATTTTCCGTTTTCGTCTAATAAGTCTTGAACAAAACAGATTCCTTTTTCCAAAAAATGTGCCCAAAATATAGATTTATTCTCTATCGTGATTTCCTTGTTATTCCAAAGAATGAATTCACTTCTATAGACATCAGGGTGACCTGTACGCAATTCCTTAAAATAATCCAGCATTTCACTATAAAAGAGAGGAGGTTGTTTGTCTAAGAGTTTAGAATCATAATTACATTTCAGTAAAAAAGGTAACCCTCCATATTTGTTAAAGGAGTAATTTGAGATTGCTTACCATGATTCATTTGTACGGTTTAAAAACCTGCCGAGCCAGCTCAAGTGTAAAGATTTAACAACTGTGCGAAAGTTAGGGAAGTTAAGTTCACCGCTTGACAGAGATTGATATATAACAGATCTTTTTATTTTACATTTTTGTTTTTCCACAAAAATTTTGTTATTTTTTTCTTGTACCCTTTTAATAACCATTTCAAGAACACGCGGCATAGAGGCTGCATAAACTAATTTAGATAAGCCCAGGGTCTTAACCAGCATTGTAAAGTTAGGTCTCTTGTTTGCCATATATTCAGCTTGGTGTCCATTTTAAAAAAATTTTGATAAAGAAATTTAAATTATCGTTGTTTTTAAAGATTTAATCGGTTCTTTATAAGATTCAAAACCTAGAGGTTTATTTTCATTATTTTTGGCTGAACCAATCCACATTGCTTTCGTTTTTTCTTATTTAATTTAAGACCTGATATGGCACTAAAATTATTTATAACATTCATGTTTTCTTTGAGCGCATTAATATCACTACAGATGAGAGTAGTATCATCTGCAAACTGACTTATTTTGGCTTCCGTTGATTGCGGTAATTTTATGGCTCCGGCTCATGTAACAACGGGTCATCCCGGCTAACCGAGCAGCCAGGGCTCATGTAATCGATCTCCCACCCCAGGGGCATTGTTCAAGTGATATATCAATTGTATCGTTCGCCAATCACAGACATCGTTTGGACAGCTACGACCCCGCTCATCTATTTAAAAAGTTAATGAGAAGTCGTTGTCAATCTAACAGCCTATTGTAGACACGGTTACACCAAGCACTTTTATCTCTGTCTTTTCTCTCTTACTTTAATTTATAAAAGTAGAGAAGGACATTAAAATATGATTATAGAAAATCCCAATGGTATTGGTGTGCTTTATCGCTTTTATATCGCCATCCGGAAAATGTCTGCCCTGCAAATACACATAATAAACCAGATAATGCTAGGTAATTCAGTCAATGTTTTATCTTGTTTTATAAAAAAAAATAAATAAAAAACTGTTTGCCATGTTTTAACAATTAAAATTGTTGTTTGCTGATAGGGTGGAACCACTCCTGATATATGAGCTTTGTTAGACACGGTTACACCAAGAACTTTTATCTAGGAAAATGGGATTACACAGGAAACCAAAATTACCTAGACTTTCCATTCATCTGGGTAAAGTCGCACACACGTACCAAGGCTTTTCGATATGTCATTTATGTCTCCTTTCCCATTTGCAATTATTCAAAACGTAAAGATTATGCTAAGTCAATTCTTTGGTCAACAGTCGAGCTTTGTTTGCAAAGAGCACCAAAAGAACTGTAAAAACATCCAAGTATTGGGATAAATTTTGGCCACGCGAGATGGCCGATTTAGTGATTAAATCTAACACGGTCAAATAAATTAATTACCAACGATTTGTTCAATTATTAAGCTCTAGCAAAGGTGAGGACACGAGAAAAAAAGGTGCCCAGACTAAAATACTCTAAAAATTAAAAGAGGCGGAGAAAGGGAGGAGGGGGGTCGAACTCGCAGAGCGTGTCAGGTCTGGAGACAAAGAGGACGAACACAAGGAAAATGCTACGTCTTATACCCCTAAACGAAATCGAGGCTATGTACTTTTCCGATCATACTCGTGACCCTTGCTCAATAGATTTTCCATTGTTATGAAAGTCACCAGATAGTCTCGTGATTATTGCTTAATACTCTTTGTGCGTTGTCGGACCCTACTCACTGCTCTTCCTCACTTATTTACAGTCATAGTTAAATTTTAATAATTTATTTAAAATTAAGTCGACTTAGTGGGTAGGAGTCATAAAAATTTTTATTTGCCGGCAAATAAATTCCTTTTTCCCATGCGTGTTTTTAAAAACGGTGTGATTCAAACCTTAATTGTATAATATATCCCGGCGTAAAGTTAGAACTCGCTGTCAAAACTTGTCATTTCATTAATTGGGTTAATTGGGATATCCAATCGATCCTACTGTCCACTTAGACTTTCACCTACGTAAAATCCTAGCGTTTTTTTATGACGTAAAAATGAAAATTTACCTAGGAGAATTTTACCTGGTTAAATTTCTGACTTCGAACGTAAACGGTATTGTGATTTCTGAAAAACACACTCCGCCAAACACATCAAACATTCAAAACGTGTTTCGTAGTAGTTTCTTAATATTTTACAAAGCGAATCTTGACTCTTTCAAGTGATTCTTTTCACTTGGATGGGGGTGTTGGAACCAGCTGTTTCTCAGCTATCAGTAAACAGAGTGGAACCCCGCTTAACGGACACCCGCCTAATATGGACACCCGCTTATTACGGACAGTTTTGTATGTCCCAACGAAACGTCATATATTTTCTCTTTAATTAGCCCGCTTAATACGGACACCATTACGGACACTGGTTATCAGTGCACTGCATAACTGTAGTAATTTTATTTGTCACGATTATGTGTTAATAGACCAATTCCGATATATTAAAATTCATACTTGGCTCCGAGGCTTAGGGGAATAAAACAAAAGAAATAAATTATTCATACCTGAACCTCGATGTGATTTCTTTTGTTTTATTCCCCTAAGCCTCGGAGCCAAGTATGAATTTTAATATATCGGAATTGGTCTATTGTACCCTGTTAGAAGATAAAAGCGTTCTACAGGTCAATGCGATTTTATTACATGTAATACAGTACTGCAGCATAATAGCGTAACATGTTTGACAACTGTCTTGTCTTTCTTCCAGTGTTTGACACTTGTAGATCTTAAAGGTCTCTGATCACTAGTGTCCTTACACAAAAGTTTCACATTCTTGGACTTTTAGAAGTTTTATTGCAATCATTGTTTCAAGCCAGATTGTAAAGTGTTGACAGGAAGCAATGTCGATGCTGGAGGACGTAACGGAATATCTTACCAGTGAGAACCTAATTAACGGCCAACAGTCTTTCAAAAGTTTTGTGTAATGTTCAGTCCAGCTGGCTGAACCAAAAACTAAAAGTGGGAGTACAAACCAAAGTCACTGACTATTATACATGTAAATGATAATGTTGTAACGTTTGGAACAAGAGAAATTTCATTTTGACTACTGTGCATTTGAATGAGCGTAGGATTTCATCAGTTTGGACTTAGTTACAGTTATTTAGACATTTTAAGGTTCTGTTGCTTTAAATTGTATGATTTAGTCTTTGTGGCGATAAAACATGTGTCCCTGACCTTTTTATCTGTAAGCCCGCTTAATACGGACACCCGGATAATACGGACACTTTGCCGGCTTAAGCCGTAAGTCGGTCCGTATATGAGCAAAACTGTGTCCTCGGTCTTGGGTACACAAAGACATAGATTTTTTCCTGTACGGACCTCCCGATCGGTAAATAACAAATTTATTACCTACTATAAAATAGGATGTCCCACCCCTCATGGGTTGTTGAAAAACATTACACAACCCAGCCCTTTGCAAGGGCTCAAATACTGACACCAACCCCCCAACCCCCCCCCCCCCCCCCCCACCCCACCCACAATACTTTTTCACCAGTCCGTAGAGGCGCGACAGTATCTATTTAATTTATCGTTACCTTTCTCTTTTTTTCCTGGTTTTCTCCTTCGGGTAGGTTATTTATCGGGTCAACCTTTTGACGAATTTTTTCCAGTTGACGTAGCTTGAAATCTGCTCGAAATGAAATAGATTTAGACTTGGGAGGAAGACCATATAACAGCTCGCGCAAATTACTTTGGATCCGTAACTGCATTCTCCTTCCCTTCCCTCTCCTTCCCTCCCTTCCCCCCCCCCCCCCCCCCCCCCCCTTCCCTCCCCTTCTATTCTCCCAAAGGCATTTTTAAGGCAGAGCTCTACCTGAATGCCATTTATCCGCCACTTAACATGGCTTTAATGGAAATATATCTCGTTCACGTTTCAAGCAATCCAAAAACCTATGTTGCGGGATGTTTTGTAAATTTTGGGGTATTTTTGGGAGGAAATAGTTTTTCTCAAAGGATTTGTAAAATTTAGAGAAACAAATATTGAAGATTTAGTGAAGTTTTAAAATTAGAATTTGTAGTTAATAATTAATAGACGGACACCAAATTAGTCCACTAGCAAGCTGTGGTGCTCTTGTGTGGGTATCAACTGTCTGTTGGTGTTCTAAAAATCATTTTATTTCTTCTATCCCTCATTTATACCTCTTCAAATTTTCTTCAATTCAGGTAAAGCCCTTAACTTCTCCGCCACGCTTGTGACCTACCTCCTTCCTCCTCCGCTGGACAAGGATTGATGTACTTAAAACACATTCGTTTTTTACCGCGGTCATCTGTAACTATGCAGTATATTATTACAGATGATCGTATATTGTGAAAAGAAATTTTTTCTTTTACAAATGTGTACAACCTTCTCGTTGATTAACATTATGTTATGCAACATTCCTTATTATAAATTCAACTATCGTAAAATAGTTTCTGGTAATTAGGGTACAAAACATATATTTGCTTTATAGAATTCTCATAGACACTTAATTTGTGACTGTTATTTCAGGAACCAAAATATACTTTTTCTTTATTTTATTCTTCTTCTTTAAGCAAGTGAACACCTAAATAATCAATACTTATAAGTGACCAATTTACTTACCTTTAAGAAACTGTTTCTTAGAGAATGAATTGAAACATGCTGACGACCTATTTTCATCAACCAATGGATCTGTAACACTGCTATCACGCACTATGGGTATCTCTCCTCTTTTGTAGCGTTCCTCCTTTTCACTATTCTGGCTGTCAACGTTTCCTTTCATACCTCTTTTTTTATGTGCGAACTCAAATGCGTGTTGAAAGCTTGAAATTCGTTCTTGCTCTAGCTCTGGTTGTTCTATCTTCATAAAGATGTTCCTGATAAGACTAAGTGAAAGCTTTTCCATTGGAACAACGAGGTCGGGATGTAATCCACCAGGAAGGCGCGAAGGATAACGAGTGAAAACGTCATTTGAATATAGAGATGGTTCACCTCCGACTGCATTAAGAATATTAGCAACTAACGACAAATGCATCATTTCTTGAATTAAAATACTCTTAATGACTGCATGAATTCTGAGGTTGTAGCCTTGTTTGATGGAGGCCATAGCAGTGTGATATATAGGAATAGTTGAATACTCTATTTGAAGAGCAGTCTGTAAGTCCTTTCGGAGGTTTTCGACAGAATAATGGTTCTTTGGCTCACCGATAGGGAGCTCATCGTTGGAAAGCCATTTCAAAATTACTTCACGTTTGGACTTCGAGAGGTCACGGGTAACAGGCATATAATTTGGATGCGATACAGGCAGCTCCATAGTCATTTTGATAATCCTTCTTTTGTCTACAACGTCGTAATAATTTCCAAGATCTAAGAAGTTTTCAGTCATGACTGGATATAAATTTGCATATTGCTTAAAGATAGGGTAGATATCATC
This sequence comes from Dendrophyllia cribrosa, assembly GCA_024195265.1. NCBI lineage: Eukaryota > Metazoa > Cnidaria > Anthozoa > Scleractinia > Dendrophylliidae > Dendrophyllia > Dendrophyllia cribrosa. The sequence continues at coordinate 13,111,623 of JAJLRJ010000003.1, forward strand.
CAGCCATGTCGGTTCTAAGCCTTTAGGCTTGTACTGATCGAATACAAGAAAAACAAAAACCATGTTAAGTAGCTTCAATGCATTATTTTCGCATATATTCGAGCAGCTTTTGTTTTGACTTTCGATAGAGTACATGAATGGATAAACCTGACCATCCACAAAGCCTCTGTTATTTTTGGGATCGTTTGCTTCGATGAAAAGCGTTGCAATTCCATTTTCAGTTGTGATTACATGAGATGGTACATGCAAAGGAGGTTGGCCAACCACTGATATACCAACACCGAAAATTGTATTGCAATTGCATGGCTCGACTTTAACAAGGGCACCGGGAAAAGGCTTTCCAAACTTTGTGGCGAAAAGCTGAACACGACCTATCTCACCAGGGTTCTTTCGAAATGTCCAGTGACTGTATGGATGAATATCAATGCCATCTCGAGCTTCAGCAAGCAGTATTTTGCTGCACTTGAGCGCTGGCCAAGTGCCACTCGTCTAAAAATAGAAACATACGAGTGGATAAATGATCACAGCACACCATTATCATCACATCATCATCATCGTCGCCTTCATCATCACTCTACCATCACCATCATCACCACCTTCACCTTTTTCATCATCATTATCATCAGGGTTTTTTTTACCATAATCATCACTATCACTGTCATCATAATCATCACCATCATTATCAGCATCACATCACCACCGCGATCATCATCATTCAGTGATACTATCATTATCAGCATCAGTATAATATATATAGATAGGCTGAGCCTATAACAGCGTCGCTCTCTGAACAGAAAGCCGATAATAAACTTAACTGAGGTGAAAGGTCGCAAACACAAGAATTAAGATTGAAGACCGGGCTATTTTTTCAATTTTAGCAATTCTCAAAAACAGACTTACGCGACCGTCTGCACAGTACATTTAGACAGTACAAAAGTTCACAAAAACAACTTTTTCTCCGTCAAGATACTAGTACGACTAATTTCCAAACAAAATACATCTGTTGCTTATCCAAAATTGTCCGAGAAACTGATTTGGAAATCAAAATTGCAAAAAATACACAAACATATTTGCATAACGCCACGCGAGTGAAGTTTAGAACTATAAAATCCAAGTCTTGTTTTGTTTACATAAAATCGCTTTTCAACCTATGTAATGAATGAACAAACACAAAAAAATGGACAACACAATCTTCTTTCGAAAAATTTTAATCAAATCTCCATAAGTTTATGTTCAAAAGCAAAACGCGAACCATTTATAGCGCATCAAGGCCGAGCTGTCTTCGATGAAAGAAATCAAAACGACTGAATTTAAGCACGTTTATAAGCAATTGTCCAAAACTAGCGAGAAGACAAAGAAAAAGTCACTCACAGATTGATATCAACATAAATTCCCATCGAAAAATGTAATCTGTTTTACCTTTAAGTCCCTCGCTTGCTTGGAAATTCTTTAAATCTTTAAATTTCCGCTTCTTTGGTTGTGAAATCCGTAATGAAAACAAACATCTCGGATGTTGTATGGCGTCATACGCGCATGTTTTGCGACGTAATACGCGCCCGCGAACTAACCCTGTCCAACACGGGCGCACGGCGGCGGATGGCGGGCGGCGGCACACGCGCACCCGCGAAACATTCCGCTAGCCATGACCATGAAAACTGACGGGCATAGGTTCTATGAGTATGGGGCTACGCGCGGGCCTTCGGCCCGCAGAGCTCCGCTAAAAATCACCATCACCATCATCGTTATCTTCATAATCATCAACATTATTATCAACATCATTATCAACATATCAGTTACTTGTTTGTAAATGACTATCCCGCAAAAAAAATTTTTTTTTTATTTGTCATTAATTTCTAACATTGTGAGAAACAAATGAATATCTCTTATGACGTGTGCCTAGGAAATTGAAAGAGTTTTCAGTTATTTCTTGGTAAATGGTGACGTTTTTATTCAACCCTCTTAATTTTCAAGTGCAGTCGCCTCAAAAGCTTCCTGTCATCTTTATTTCTTGGAAACACTTTATAATCCAAAGTTTGCTCTTGGTGAATTGCATTTTGAAAAATAATATATCAAACAAAGGAGGAGATTCACTAGACCGAAAATGGAGTTAAGATAAGAACGCGGATCGATAATTTTTTGGACCAAATTCGAGGTGTTCGATGTAATATTTGAAAAACGAGTGTGAGTATTTCATCGGATTTCAAAAGATCGAGAAACGTACTTTTATTGTTTCGAAGTTTTTGGAAACCCTATGTAATGCGTGTAATGACTTTTCCAACAAATACAATTAGAATAAATTACTTTTTTATTAAAACGGTCCTTTGTTCACCGAAGTTATTTACCCTCCTTTGTTCGTCAGGGTCTTTGTTTTAGATCATTTAACCCTATTCATACCGAGCATTTTTTTGGTCTTCTGAGACGGGATCCTCCCCACCTCCCCCCAGGGTAACTTCACGAATGTTAAAGCTTTGGCTTTGAAACTTACAATGTTGATAGTACATCACAAACTCTCTAAATCAGATAGATCAGGTGACGAGTAGTATATAGAGAGTTTCGCAAATACCAAAACCGGTCTTAACCCCCATTTTAAGGGATAATGAACCCAACAGAAGGATCCAGGAATCATTAGTTTCTAAGCCCTCAGTCCCTCTTTTCAGTCGGTCCTGAGGGCTTAGAAACTAATGATTCCTGGATCCTTCTGTTGGGGTTCATTATTCCTTAAAATGGGGGTTGGCCCGGTTTTGGTATTTGAGGAAACTCTCTATATACTACTTGAACCTAAGTGTTTTTACAAGCTGAAAACACCGTTAATTACACCCTCCGGAAGCTTATTTGAGCAATGGGCGTTGCGGGATTACCAATTGAAGAAATGCTTACCCCTTTGTATACGATGGGACGTGGAAGCAAAACTCTTTTGAAGCGCGGCGTTAAAAAGCACAGTTTGTTTGTGAATAAAAATAACTCTTCAACACAAAAACCAACTATATATTCTTGTTGTATAAATATGTTTGCAGAATTTCATGAGTTAATTTCTGCACGAACGGGTTCATTAGAAAATGCTGTAAAGCTTATCAACAAGCTTTTAAACACGCTGAGCGTTGCAGGGGTTTATGGAGTGTGCCTTCAATCGACGATACTTGCAGCCGAAGTGCTATCAGAAGCAGGGTAAACTTCAGAAGTGGTTGAGGGGTTTCAACAGTGTGAGGAACTTGTATCATGGCATTGCTGGCTCGAGACCATGGGGAAAACGTTTGATGTTGGGGGTATTGTTTCGAAATCTGTATTATACCACTCCGCTGGTGGTATTTCACTTCCTACAAAAAATATTGAAGATTCGTTCTTATATTCTCAAAAAGGGTCACTAGAGCGCAATTTTCGTTAGGGCTACCTCGATTTCAGCAACCAAAAAAGGAACCTGCCAGGAGACTACCCCACACCCCCACGAAGCCTTATAGAGCACCAAGAGGTGGGGCATCACCAATTGAAAAAACGCATACCCCTTGTGTGTAAAACAAGTGATTGGTGATGGCACAAAGACCTATGACCGCAATTGAGTTTTTAGCTAAGAGGAAAATCCCTTTGAAAAAAGGTGATGATATCTTTGCGAAAAACAAAGGAACATTCGAATATAATCCTTGCAGATATTGTGGTTTAAATTTCACACAGGACCACTCGCTTGTTGAACATCAAAATTATGTCTGTAAGAACTTGAAAACACAACCCCGCCTAAGATTTACTTGTCCTGGTTGCAAACGAAAAGTAGGCAAGTCAACATTTTACAGACACAAAAATAATGGCTTTTCGCCTTTGGGAAAAAACTTTCGAGCTCTTCCCGAGCATGAGATTGTTTTGGCGACACCCATGATGAATAAGGGAGGTGTTTTTTGCAAACTCAAACATCAGCCAACGTGAGCTGATCGCTTGGTTTGAGACGGCCAAGAACAAAAACCCTTTTCGATAGATCAATCTAAAAATAAAAGCTTAGAGGCTCTTGATCCTTTACATTGGATCCATGAGTTAAGCTTTATTTCGGATTATCTCGTTGGTAACAATATCTTACTCACAACATTACTAACGGAGTTGGATATTTATCACCAATTGAAGAAATGCTTACCCTTTGTATATCAATGATGGCGACTGCACAAGTGTTCGTGAACTTTCTTAAATCGAGGAAGACAGGCTTGATACAAAAGAGCGCCGACTGGGTGCGAGCCAGACAAAATACTATCGGTGCATCAGAGATCTCTGCCTTGACAGGATCATCACCGTTTGAATCACAAAAAAGCTTGCTCTCAAAGAAAATACAGCCCACAGATATGCTCAATAATACGGCTTGTAGTTGGTGCAACCTATTCGAGCCATTAATACGCAAGTATTTTGAACTAGAATACTCTGTTTCCGTTTTTGGACATAGTATCTCTCTTAATCTAGCAAGAGATCATCCGCTTTATCGAAAGGTCACTTGTAGCCCAGACGGATATTTTATTAACAAAGATGGCACTATAGCTTTGTTAGAATTTAAATGCCCGTTCAAGAGGAAAATAGCTGTAAACAAAATTCCTAAATATTATAGAGAGCAAATACAAACAGGCCTTGTTTTTAGTGGCGAAAGTGTAAAGAAAAGGTCTATTTGCAGACGCTTACTTCAGAATGTGTTCTTTAAAACAGATAGAACCTAGTTCAGCCCATAATCAGTTTTTAAACGGAGGGAATAAATACAAGACAAAAAATCAATCGACTCTTGCGTGGGGAGTTTGCTATTTATTTAGCAAACAGAAGTTATCTAAAAATCAAATTAGTCTCATTGACCTTGGCGCCCTTGAAACAACAAAAGCCTTGTTTGAGAAGGTTATGAATTCCATTGCAGAGAAAAACATCTGGTGTTTCTATGGTAAAGTAAGAACGGGGTTTTCATCACAAGATGAAGGCGAAATGAGAGCGCGCTTGATTTCTATGCAACAAGCATTTAAATCATCAGGAAGGCCTATACCAGTGGCAGTATTTGTGTGGAAACTGCTTGGTTTGACAGAAATTTGGGCAACAAAAGAACCGAATTTCTTAAAAAATATTCAAGGAAAAGTTGAACTTTTTCACCGAAATTTATCCAGTCTGCGAAGAAAAATAACACAAATCGCTTTCGATGAGCAAATCGAGACTTGCCCTAACGAAACATTTGCACCAAATACCGGTGATGATAGCGAATTAATGATAGATTTTTTAGAGAGTAGATTAACGGCTCAGTATTAATGCCCGCGACATTAATAGCCATACGCCAATGTACTTCGTTCTTTAGATTTGTAGCGGGTTTCTGAAGTTGTATGTAAGATAAAATCTCGCGTTGTGGCCCTTCTGGTAAAATTATATCTAAGATTTTGTAAATAATAAATTTATAATTAATATTTTTTGGAAGGTAATCCCTTATGCGGGTGTAAATAAACTGTATTTTACTTTTTTGTTCTAATGTTAGGTCGCTTATTTTTGTCAATGAGACATTACCGAGTATATTGTCTAGACAATAATTAAAAGCATATTTTGAAGTAGAGCGAGGTTTTATTTTCATGCTCAGATTTCTGTATAGTTGATCACGAGTAAAGCTCGATCCGTCTAATATCTCAATGCGGCTGCATTTTCTACAAACGAGTTCTATTGAATTATACTCGAGTGAAAATGAACCTCCACATTCAAGACACGATTTTAGACTGTTGTTTGTTCTATTTAAAGTGATAACAAACCTTCTTTCGATGTATTGTTGCATAAACTCCCGTTTTGCTGTAGAACTAAGAGCTTTGAAGATGATTTGGAGCTTTTCTGGAAGAAGTGAGCGGTGATGTTCGGTTGTATAGTCGCTGCCAGTGAGTGAAGGTAGCATGGCTTGTCTATGTTGAATATCTAAGACAGAGAGTTGTGTCTCGTATTTTTTTTTTTCATCCATACGTCTAACGATAGACAGTTGCGCGACAAAGCGCTCAGTAAGTCGAAACTCCGTCATGTTTATTTTTAGAAATGACAAATGTTTTATGGGGGAACGAAACTTCTCGAACACTACAAAGGGCCCCCAAAACACCGAAGCGCCCCAACTTTGTTGAAAAAAGTTTTTCTGGGGCGCTTCGGAATTTATTTTTTTGAAAAAATAAAAACGGGGCGCTTCGGAATTTATTCTTTGAAAAAGTTTTTGGGGGGCTTCACTATTTAGGGGGCGCTTCGGAATTTATAGGGCTGATGTTTAATTGGTAAAAATTGCGCTGCATAGATTACAAAGTTCGGTGCAGCCGCCTTCTTCCTCCTTTTCACACCGTGTTTTGCAATCTTGGCAAAGTAGTTTCTTTATAAGGTTCATATATTTTTGATAAAGACTTCTGTAGCTGTTTTTAAGTCTTGATGCTTCTGATACAATTCATCGTATTTTTTATTTGCCTCCTGCAGTAGGGCAATTATTTCTTTGAGAGTAGGCATTGTTATATATAGTGGTTTATATTTTTCGGGATTTTTCTCTCAAGATTTGTAGATTAAAACCTGAGTTTAATCTTTCAAATCTGACTTGGACACAGCTGTGAGACAATTGATCGTTTTTTGAAACTCTTGCTTGATTTCCTTGCGAAGCTCGGTTTTGATCTTGTCTATATCTGGCGGCTGGGTTTGAGTGTTTTGTAGTGTAGCCTTTTTTTCACCAGACTGAATCAAGGCCTTGAGCTCATGATATTTCTCTACCTCGCGAAGTATGATTGTAAACTCTGTAACACTAATGGTCTTATCCGTGAGAGCCTTAGAAACCAACTCGTTTACAGAGTTTCGTTTAGCAATGGCGAGTGTGTAGATCTTTCCATGTTTTGTGATCTTCCTTTCAAGCCTTTTACCGAACGCAGTAAGGCCAGCGGATGAAAACCCTGAAATAGCAGCGACGCCAGCTAGTGGAGGGTTGGCGATAATTCCAACTCCTGTCAAGGCTGTTGCAACTGTGGCAGAAGACAAACCCGCAGAGATGAAACCAAGGCCAACAGCTGAGCCGTGAAGAACGGAGTGGGTTCGTTTATATTTTTTTGCGACCTGTCTATAGTGGCCAGCTTCTGACTCAAGCTCTTTCTGCAGGTCTGAGATTTTTTTAGACGAAAGTCGTCACCATTTGTTAAGTCTGGGTTTTGAGGTTGAGCATCGTTGTATTCCGGAGCCGATGGAGGCAGTACATTGGCAGAACTCATGGTGGGCTATATATGTATATTTTAATTTATCTCTATTTCAAATTCTAAGGGTTTGTTATTGAAGTCAAAGAGGTCGCCATTTGCATCCTTCACTGATAGAGACACGCCATTTACATAATCACAAGAACAGGTGTCACGCAAGACGTTTTGCTGTGTTGATTCATAGAAAACTTTCTCAAACGGCTTCCCACGAACATCAAATCGAACCAAAACTGTCGAAGGCTTCCCATTGAGTAGGTTTTGTTCTTTATCAACCAGATCACAGTGGATAAAGTAAGTGATTGGTGACGTTAATCCTTTGACGAATGTTGTTGGCCACAGCAATTTAGGATTTATACCAAGCAATTCAGACAGAGCGTGGTCTAGTTTCACCTCTTCCTCGTATTCTTTGTAAATGACCATCGACCCCAGAGGTGAGTTTGTCTCGATTGCAAATTTAAACTCTTCATTTCGGAATACGTTTTCTAATTCTTTTGCCAAAGACTCAAGAGTGTAATGGCCTGGAAGAAGTCTTATGACAGTTCCTTCTTTATTCTCATCTTTAATTATAAACAATGTTATCTCTCCTCTTTGTTTCAAAGTATTCCACGAATTGTAAAGCGAACAAGAGACAAACCGGATGTAACTCGGTTTTGGAAGCGCGTGATCGAAGTAGATTGTGTGAGGGTTCGAAGGCGCGACGATTGTTAGCACAACCATTGTATATATATATACATTTTTAAAAATATTATATATATATATATATATATATATATATATATATATATATATATATATATACAATCATGTTTGGCAGACGCCCCGGTGGATTTAACCCTAATACAAACGTTGGTTTAGATATTGGCGGTCACAACTATGACCCCACACCCCTTTTTAATTCCACCCCAAACATCTATAGCCATCCACATACCAAGAAAAAGCCACCCGCAGATCCACTAGCCTGGTTGAGAACGCCAGAAGCGGCAAAGCTCTCTGCAGCTGCCAAAGCCAAGGCGATCTCAGACTTCAAAAAGCGTTTCCCACGCGCTGATATGTCTAAGTTTGAAGTGCAAGTAGACTTTGGCGACGTCCACAAAACCGCCACAGGAACAGTGCTTTATAAAGAGGGCCCTGGCTCATGGGCGCTCGTTTCAGAAATAGCCCACAAAGATTGGACACAAGCCATGAAAGACGCATTGGGTCTCCTTCAAGATGGAGGTTTCCCACATCAGCTGATGTTGAATCGAAATACACAAAGCCAATCCCAGCTGTTGATTTCTCCACCCCAATCTCCAAAGACATGATGATTGGCGTCGTTTTAAACAACGAAGAGCAAAGGAATTACGTCACGCCAACTGGTTATTTCACAACGAAATACAGAAATATCTTCAGAGACACACAGATTTCGTTCACAACCGCGAAATATGGAAGAAAGTGACTCGGCGGGCCACATATGAGTTTTTGGCCACAACAACTCTCCTTCGCACTGTGGTGTGCAACAACCGGATGTGGAATCTCGCGTGACCTGCTGTTTGATAAGAACTCCAGTCTCTCCCTAACCCCCCAGCTCGGGTCGTTTTACCGGTTTCACGTTTATTTTACAACAAGGCGAATACTGTACAAGATAGGTGAAGAACAAAGCGTGAGTGCTTTGCCAGATGACCCCACATTCAACCAGAAAGACAACAAATACAACATCGACGCGTACAAGAAAATTTGCATAGAGTTCGGTGTCGACCCCAGTTCTGACTTCCGTTTCACATACGGTAAAAATCACGGTCTTAGAAATGTGTACATTGGCGAATATGGAGCGGGCAATGTTTCTACCGATTATTATTATCCAGACCCCGACCTCGCTCTATTCAATGATGAGCGCGTGACTGACAGAAAGGACCCTAATAATCGCGCCAATGGAATATCTTTCGTTCGCAACGACCAGGGGGCGGATACCCAGTTTGAGCATTTTGTGCCAGATTACGCACAAGGGCTAACACAGCCAGGGCTCGCGCGTATGAATCAGTCAATCGAGGCCTTTGTGTACTGCATTCTTGGTTCACAAGCCAAAACCCGCAGCAGCATTCTTGGAAAGGGAGGCCGAGCGTTCGAAACGCAGAGAGTATTCCTCACCCATCTAGAGGAGGCAATAATACTGAACGACATTGCCACGTTACCAGCGTTACCAGCTTGCCATCCAAGCAACGAAAGTGCGTCTAGACTTTGCGACAGCTCCAGGAAGCTGGCTCATGCCATCACGCATGGTTATCAACACAGATAGCGTGATCGGGTACAACAACAATCTCAAGGAGGCAACGCAAGGGATGAAGCTTGGCTTGAACCTAGATGTCAACCTGGGAACAAAAAAGTCTTCTTCCACCAAACATCCACCCATCGAACCCTATTCACAAACAGGCAACACAGGCGCAAAACCCCCAACACCAACCCCCGCGCCAACCCGAACACCAGAACCAACACCAGACCGAACACCAGAACCAACACCAGAGACCCCCAAAGGGACCAAAATCGAGCCGCATCACGCCTCCAAGGCAATCGTTGCCGCTTGCGCGCTTGCTTTGGTAGGTTTTGTTGACTGGATGCGCTAATTCTTACGTTTGATGGTCTTTTCAACCAAGAAGGCCACCACAGCAAGGATTAGCAGCCAGGCATGCTCGCCAAGAAAGGATAAAACCTGCCCGGCCGCTTTGAAGATGTAGCTCAAGATCGAGCCGATGAGGCCTGGTAGGATGGAGGCAATCTTCTTCCCAAGTTCTTTAAGCCCATTTCCAACAGCCTTAGTCCCCGCTTTCAAGGCATTGATAACAGAAAGCGTCAGAGCTCCTATGACTAAACCAGCAGCTAGAACAACCGCTTGCAAGGTCCACCCTTATTTCTTGAAAAGATTTTTGAGCCTCTCTCTCAAAGGCAGGGCTTCTTCCATTTCTTGAACCTGTGTTCTTAGCCTTGCCAGTTCTTCTTCTCGCTCTGGAACTCGAGCTTCCACGGCTTCTCTGACAGAGGGAGAAGTGCTCTCATTCTCTATCACTCTCCTGTCTTCCTCGATTTGGCGTTCAAGCTCGGCTTCTCTTTCATTTAACTCATCCAGCGGTTTCGTGGAATTTAGTCTTGCTTCGACAGCATTTCTTTCTTTCTCTTTGGCGGAAAGTTGTGTTTTGAGTTTGTCAACCTTTCCCCGCGCTTTGTCTGTTTGTTGTTGTATTTTTTTGAAGGGCGCCTAATTCTTTTTTCTGGTTTTCAAGATCGCCTTGAAGATTCTTTTTCAGCAGTTTTAATCTATCTATCTCGGTTTGACTCTCAACGCTTGAACCGTGTTCCTCTACCTGGGCGTCAATCTTAGCTTGAGTTTGTTCGATTCTGTCCCTGAGGTTTTGCACCTCATTTGCTGCTTTTTGTTGTTCATCAGCAAGCCTTTCCGCCTCCTTCAGTTGTTTCTCTGCTTTATTTAGCCTTTGTCTTTCTTCCCTTATTGATGTACTGTCTTCAGAGATAACCTCTTCAGCTCTTGGGCCAAGAGCCCCTTTGAACTTGTCTGTGAACGATTTAAGAAGGCCTGAATTATCCTGCCTAAAAATGGGAGTCTCGCCACCCTTTGGTCCAAAGGAAACTATTCTGCGTTCATTTCCTGCTTTTTTACCGTAATTAATTGGGCCTAATCTTTCTTAGGCTACTTTTGGAAATAGCCTTTTGATGAAGTCCTTAGCTCTATCAACCATTTTTTTGTTTGTCTTCTGCATCTGTGAAGTCACTAAGCATAGGGATCTCATAAGGTGGATCAAGCCCACTTTGTTCGTTAGGAAATCTATGCATTTCATGCTCTTCACCACCATGATATGGGGTGGATGCAGAGCCTGGTGTAAATTCGGTTGTTGTGTCAACTTTACCAGCTTTGCCAGCTTTGCCAGCTTTGCCAGCGTCATCATCACCATCATTGTCTAAGGCCTTGTCAAGCTCGGGATTCCTATTCCCAGCGCCACGCTACATCCCTCGACCAAAGTTTGATGTCTTCTCGCCCAATTCGGTACATCAAGCAGATCTACTTTTTTTGCCTCACGACAAACTTCCTCGTGGGAGAAAGGTTTACAAATATGCTTTGACGGTTGTCGATGTGGCTAGCCGTTACAAAGCAGCAGCTGTTGAAAGCTGAAGAGAATAACTTAAATGAATGTACCAAAACCAACCTCGTGTACGCCATCCAGTGCCGGGCCTGTGATAAGACTTACATTGGAGAAACAGGACGACGCCTGGCCGAGAGGTTCAGAGAACATTTGCGGTCAACTAGAAACAACACCGATCTTCCTGTTGGCCGTCACTTTGCATCTTCGGGTCACAGCATCGAGGACATGTTTGTTTCGGTGATCCGGTCGGGTTTTGGAGATACCGTGGAGCGACGCCGTGCGGAGGCGAGGATGATTTTCAAGTATAAGACACTGCACCCGCGAGGACTAAATATCGATTTTGCATTCATTTAAGTTATTCTCTTCAGCTTTCAACAGCGCGCGCGCGCGTGACATGAACGTTGCTTTATTTTAAATTTAAAATTCTATCACGCGCGTTCGTTTTTTTCAGTTGCTGTAGTCCCTGATGAAGAGATAGTAATCTCGAAACATCGGACGACTGTTATTCGTTTTTTGGTGCTATTTTTGTGATATTTGACATTCCTGTTTTTACCGTATGATACATGTAGTTTATTAAAAGTAGTTTATGAGCAAAACAAGCGCAACGTATACCCACTAGACATTTTCAGGTCATTTTCTCTATTGTCGGAAGCACGCTTAGCTTTCAAATTTAGCGCCGACAACTCATTAAAAGTCGCGGATGTGGCGAGCTGGAAGGGGGTGGTAGGCGGGCGACCGATCCAATCTGGTCTCTAAAGGTCTACAACATTGAAAGGGTTGTTACCAAACCAAACGAAACGAGCCGATCGTATATTATATTTACGATGGACCCAAGCGTGGCTTCGTCCGTGAGGAGTTGATGGTTGTGCCGCCAGACACTCAGTTGCCACCAGTTAATGCTCTTCGTTGAGGTGGAACTCTATAGGCTCTGTGTGGATGCCGTCTGGCAACACCCAGCGCTTGTCATAGTAAGCGCTAAGGCCCAGCTTTCTCTGCTAGTACGTGTACATGGCGCCTTTGTGCATTCTGAAGCCTCTGTTTGTGGCCGTGTCCTTATACCCATCCAGGGCCCTCTCGTATCTTTGCCATAGAAGCTCGTTCTGCGCTTTTGACCTGCTCTTGGAAGACATTTTGGCCTTGCCGCTGTGCTCGTCTTCTACGAAGTAGCACTTGCTGCACAACGCGATGGCTCTTGTGCCTTCAGACTCCAGTTTGAACAAGCCGGGCTCTCTGCTGCTCCACTTGTCCCAAGACAGCCAGTTCTTTTTCTCTTTTTCAAACTGCTCCAAACGGTCTGTCCTTACTGCTTCTTCCAGAGTGTCGCACGAAAGGGCGAAGTACATACTGTCCGTGTCCATCTGGATAAGCTCGAAGTCGCACCTGTCGAGATAGTGGTCCAAGAAGTCATAGTAAAACTGCAACATACGTAACTTGGCAAGCTGATACACGACGATGCCAACCTGGAAGGGTCGGTTTATAGTGACCTTGTTTTTGCGGCATTCGATCTTGTATGCATCCCCAATCTCTTCGAGATCTTCAAACCACACCGAGCGCAGGTGTTTGTCGACCGTGTCTTCGTCTTTAGTGTACACAACTCTTGTCTGTCGCTCAACTGCTTCGATAAACTCACCGTAAGCAGCGTTGCCCAAAAGCTTGTACACTTCCGCGAGAAAGCTTTTGCGGCTTCAGCGTCGCCTTTCCTTCGGTTGTTGGCTACTGCGCGAACGAACCAGTCGAAGATTTTTTGGGGCATGTAGTCGATCGTGCGGTAGACGGCGGTGATCTTGAGGCCGTGATCGAGATACCATTCCAACATAGGTGCGTACAGCAGCATCTTTTTTGCTTGGAGCACACCTAGCAACTTCTTTTGGTCTGGAAAGTGGGTTCTGTTGCTTTGCGCTAGGTAATATTTCATGTATTGTGGAACACTCTCTAAACCAATGCTGCGATTTATGAAGAGGGGTGGAAACTCTTCGGACGTTTTCCACAAATCCCGGGGGACTTCGATGTCGACCTCGGCAAAGCCAAACCACCGCTTCGTCCGCAGCCTGGGGATCAGGTCTATCGCCGCCTGGGGTGGATCTTCGTAGTGCACGACTGTCTCTTTACCACAGGGCATGTCTTGCAACATAGTGCTCGGGTAAAGGGAATTCGCATCAAACCCGAGAATACGCTTCACGATGAGCGCTAAGTCGTATTTGTGGGAGCGAATGCGAGTTTCGCCGGCTATGTGTTTGCGTGTGAACACCAAGCTGGGACCTCCAACCATGGCCTCTTTCAGCATTGCGTAGGCTTCGGCGCTTGGGGCGTATAGTTGTGGGGGGGGTCACGACACCTCAAAGTGCCTCGCAGGATGTACTGCATCGAAACCCCAGGCAAGGAGACCGCGTCTTTGAAAATGTCAATGCCGAGCTTGGCGTAAAACGCTTTCATTTTCTCGAGGGTTCCGAGGAATGGGGTAACGTCGAGGTTGTTGTAATATTCCAACCAATCCCCGAAGGTTACCATTCCGCGCTCTTTGAAAACACGCTCGCATTGTTTGTACTTCTCCGGGGTTAGAACAAAGCGGTTTCGGAGTTGTGAGTACCAACACCAGTATGGCGGAAGGCCTTTGTAATCAAGTTTGTCAGCGCTGTCAAACCATTCGTATGGAAGCCAGGACTTGGTCTGTTTAGAGCCATACGTCTTGACCCATTTGTCTTAGCTGATGCCTGGGGACAAATAGTTTGTGACGTCCAGAAACCTGAAACGGGGCGTGTTGATAAACATGATTTGCCCCTGTTTCTCCCCTGCAAAGACTCCGTTTTCTTGCCCGAGATGAGAAACAAAGTGCTTTCTGTTAAGATGCAGATCGTATCTGCCTGAGTTGAAGCCGACCACTGAGGCCTGTTCACACCATTGGTTGATGAACTTTTGTTGGTCTTTGAAAAGCCCCTCGAGATCTGGCGGCATGTATTTTTGGGCTATATCTTCTCGGATTGCTTCGCTGTGACGCTCCAGAAATAGATAAAACAGTCGGATAAGCTCTTCGACGTCTTTAGAGCAAATATACTCAGGCTCGGGATCCAACGTGTCTGCAGTGGAGACCGAAACAGGCACATGCTCGCTTTCATAAGAGAGATCTCGCGTTGGTTGACTTGCCTTGGTCTTGTCTTGATAAGCTTTGAAGTCATAGACGATAGCGTGTGGAAACGTTTCGTTTCTTTTAGGGGGGATTCGATCATACCACCATGGCCGCGGCATCTCGTGTTCCCACCTTTCAACTAAGTTGTAGCCAAGCATCATCATGCTGATACCGTGACTGATTTGCGCAGTTTTTTTGAAGGTTTGCTCCCTTGTGAGTGTGTTGCCTTTACGGTCAGTACAGATCACTTCGTTTCTTTGTTTAGGCGATGGAAAGCACTCGCGACAACCGTACCAGTGGCAGCCATGGTATTAAAACAAGGTTTTGCTTTCTGGGTGATAGCCATCAACTTTGTACCCTGCAATGGTGCGCTCGCCTCCATGGCCGCATCTGTGATGGTGGATGTGGATGCCCCGCTGCCATGCCTCATACTCTAGCCAGCAAGTCGCTTTGATACCAAAACTGGTTTCTGGATAAGACGCCTTTTCAAAAGCTGACTCGGTAGCAAGGATCTTATTTCCAGGGCAGTCAATATTGGTTCGTCCGCGAGTGCACGTCTTGGCGTGGCGCGTTAGGTTACCGGCCCGTGTGAACCTAGCCAAACATTCGCCACAAGTGTAGTTGTTTGTGACTTTGTTTATGTCGGTGATCAAAATGCCATGAGTGTCGTAGATACCAACAGTCATCATGGGTTGACCAACCTTGTCATATCGTGAAGGTGTGTAACTCAAAACAAAGTCGCCGTTTTCTGTAACAGTATAAGCGGCAATTCCTTGTTTAAAGTGTCTTTCAATCAAATGAAACTGTCGCAAATTGATAGAATTGACATTACGACAAATTCTCTGGTGAACAGCAAAGAAGCTTAGTGCTAGTGCTCTGGCTCTGCGAGTACTCCGGTCTATACGAGCGCCTTGATGAACAGCGAAAGCCCGAAAGACACAAAGATCGTCATTGAAAGTGTCAAGAGAGATGACTTCTCTTTTGTTGCGAAGCCAATCAGGTAACTGGCCAAGACCGATTTGCAAAGGTTGGCGATCTAAAGTCAGTTTGATTTCAACAAAAACAGCTCGTTCGAAAACCCATTTCGTATTAGGCCTTTCTATTCTTTCACCTTGAAGGCGAAGCTCTTCCTGTTCTTGCAACAAAAGTTTAGTTTGCGATAATTTAGTAAACCAAGGGCTGTTTTTGTGTTTGTAATAAACCACACGCTCGTGGTTTTCTATGTTTCGTAGCTGATAGCCAAAGAGAAAGTGAACTTTATGTCTTGTGCGAACAGCATGTTTAATTTTGTGCAACATTTGGGCTATAAGAGGTTTTGTAAGGGCGTTACGGAAACGCCATTTGATTGTTCTCCTTCCTCTTCCTCTTCCTTGTTCACCCCGTTCGCCCGTATCATAAAGTTCAACAACTCGATCAGGAATCGGAAAGACACCCATACGGTCCCTATTCAAAGGGTCAAAGACCTCGAGGTCCTCGTTTCTGGGTGAAACCCCTAAAAAAGTGTTTTTGTTCTTGGTTATCAAGCCAAGAGTTCAGCTCGCGCTGACTGATGCTTGAGTTCGCGAAAACACCGCGATCGTTGTTCATGGATCTCGCCATATATATAAGAATTTTTTTTTCACAAAAACTGATGACCAACACAGGGCACCGGTTTATATACAAGGGGTAAGCGTTTCTTCAATTGGTAATCCCGCAACGCCCATTGTTCAAATAAGCTTCCAGAGGGTGTAATTAACGGTGTTTTCAGCTAGCAAAAACACTTAGGTTCAAGTAGTATATAGAGAGTTTCCTCAAATACCAAAACCGGGCCAACCCCCATTTTAGTCCCTCTTTTCAGTCGGTCCTGAGGGCTTAGAAACTAATTAGTCATGGATCCTTCTGTTGGGGTTCATTATCCCTTAAAATGGGGGTTGAGACTGGTTATGGTATTTGAGAAACTCTCTATATACTACTTGACGTGATGACGTCATTTTCAAGGCCGCAATGTTGGATCCGCCATCTTGGATTTCATTCATGTTAGAAAAACACCAAAGTCGAGTCAAAATTAATCAAAATCAAAAGAAAAATGCTAAAATCATCTTAGGTTGCAAAATGTAATTCGATAAAGTTATTTGTTTTCGTTTAAACGTTTATTTAAGCAGATAATTCAAAACTGCTTGGCAAAATACGTTTGGCATAGGAACGTCACATGTCACTGAACAAAAGTCTGCCACAAAAATGGTTCCCAGATAAAATTTCAGAAAAAGGTACGAAGTTTGGCGGGTATTGATAACATGTGTCTTAAGTACAACAAAAGGCCAATTAACCTGTTTTTTAAACATTTTGACTAATTTCTTTTCCACATTTTTCAATATTTAGTCTAAGATACTAAGATAGATTTTTATATGCTGGGTGTTTACTTCAGGCTGGAGGTTTACTGGATGTTTACTGTACCTCAACAACAACCAGTGGATGGTTGCTAAGCTTTTCCATCTCGTCATCTGACAGTGCTCCACGTGCTGGAAAGACCTGCACCCCAGCCTTATTCTGGTGCCAGTTGGGTAATTTGTCATTCACCATACCAAGCCAGAGCATATCATCAGAACAAGTCAACGATGCGTCTTTGTTAAGATACAACGCAACAACGAGATTTTGATAATACAGACTGGTAGCCAAAGTTCCATCCTTATTTAATGGTAAACTGATGCCAAAGTCTATAAAAACTTTCTTAAGACGTTGGTCGACATAAAAAGGGGTAGACTGAAGGTGATTTACCAAAGAGTTCATCATGCGACCATAAGTAAAAAACCATGGAGATTTCCGGCCTAACAAACCAATTGTACCTACAAATAGGAAACAGAAAAAATGTTTAGGTCATATAGTTTCAGAAAAAATCACATTACTATTTTCTACGCAAATCGTTTGGCATATGAATATTGTTACTGGAGTTTACATGTTCGGCAGTTACGTTTTAGCGTTCATGAGGTAAATATTTATCTCTCAGTCAGTACCCGCGCGCGCTATGATTAGTCAATTTTGTGGTACGTACAGTATTGTAACAAAAATAATGCAAAACGAAATTCGCCGAATTTCGGCGAAAAAATTGCGAAATTTCGCATCCAGACGAAATATCCGCGACATTTCAGACATCTATTGTTCAAGTTTCGGCGACATTTGGCGAGCTACATTTAGGCGAAAAAGTGAGACGAAATTTTGCGGGACTTAACGAAATATCGCCGCGAACTTTCGTTTCGGCTAGACGAAAATTCGCCTCATACAAACGAAAATTCGTTTCGGCTAAACGATAATCTGCCTGCGCTAAACGAAATTTCGTTTCTCCTTAGCGAAGGCTCGTGGGCGCTAAGCGAAACTAAAACATGAGCTGACCTTTTTTTATAAACTCACGAACTTTGGACTTGAGAACTTATAAACTTGCAAAAATTACTGTTGACTCGCGATTATTGTGTACATGTGTAGAGTATGTCACCTTGTCTTCCAAGAAAGGGACCTTAAAGAAAATAAAACTCGCCAGTTTTTAAGGCTTATGAGAATTGAAACTTGAATTTGCCTGGGTGACTTCTTGTTTGGATCCATTCAATGTTGATTTTGTAGCATAGCAATAACCAATGTTTACATTAAGATTTTTCCCTTATCTCAGTACAGCGATACAGGCAAGATCATTTCTTGCTTCAATCAATATACCAAAGGTAACAGATTATACGCGAAAACGAATCGAGCTTCTTCACAAGCAAAGTCGTCGTCCAGCTGAAATATTTAAGTTGCTGGACGGGATAAGAAAAGTTCTGGGCGAAGAAGGTGACACCGGAAAATATATCGACCACGGTTTGCGCGATGCGATTCCAGCTGTGATAGAAGCACAAGGAGGAGCTACCATATATTAACAGCACTATTTGAAGCTACCACCGTGCCCTGCATAGTCGAACGGGGTTCGACATTGCACTGTACGTCGCTAAAAATGGCTCTTTTTAGGAGCCACCGCATCTAATAAAAGTCAATGACCAATAATTCATGAATCGCTAGACGTTTATTTCACCAGCGTGCTCGAGTTTACACGTGTTGATGTTGAGGAAAAGGTTGTTGTTATTCATCGTGGTAGGTACAATAATAATAAAGTACATTATTGCTGGGATTCCCTGCGAGTGCGGCAAAGTTTACAAATTCAGGGAAACAGGGAGATCTATGCAGGAGAAGATCAAATAGCACGACAGGGATATACGACTCGCCTGTACCCAGACCTCCGCCGTTTCTGAACACGCCCACGAGACCGGATACAATCCAATTTGGAACGAGTTAAGTTTATTGGTCGAGACCTTCACTGGTATACACGTAGGGTTAAGGAAGCTATGCACATAAGATTTCACTTTAATAACATCAAAAGGGATAGAGGAATTGAAATTCCTGAAGCGTGGATGCACAGCAACAGGAGAACGGGACAACAGCGGACCGCTGAGGTAACATGCAACTTCTCGCCAGAATAATGGAACAGTGGAGGATCGAAATGAACTAATCACAGCCGACCTTCGTGATATAAATGGTGCCGCGTAATCAGTCGACCTCATCGCCTAAAGAAGACCAGCAGTAAGCAGTCGAAACGTCGCGATCGTACATCTGAAGTGACTACATCGTGAGACAAATGATAATACACTTTATTATTATTCACACATGTTGTGCAATATTCTTTTATCCCCTTTTTCCTTGATCAAGACAATATTTTTTATGTTTCACAATCCCAATAGCTATCTTTCGAATTCACTTCTTGTTTTCATTTTCAAGCCTATCGAACGCAAGAATCTTTTTTTCCAAACACGCGCACAACACCAAAGAAAGTTTGCACTTCAACTCTATTCGGTTAAGTTTTCCTTTTCAAGCACAGCTTGCGTATTTAATAACCTTTGAACCAATTCTCACTTGTTTGTGTGTTTTCTATTTTAAAGACTACCGAATGGATGAATCTCTTTCATAGCACGCGCGCAATGCCTAAAAATGTTCTTTGTCAGTCACCAAACGTAAAATTAACAAAAGGGCCTGGTGGCACTACAGTCAAAAACAAAAATTAGCTCGTGCAAAAATCAAGGAAAACAAATGAAACCGCTCCGGTGGGACACCCTTTTTGTGGAATGTTTTTGTTTCTATGTCATTTTGCACGGGCTAATTTTTGTTTTTGACTGTAGTGCGCGCGACCAGGCCCTAAAGCCTGGTTTCCATATAATCGCAACGATCGCAACGATCGTTACCCTTGCGATCATATGGAAACCAAAACGTTGCGATCGTTGCGATTGCGATCGCAGAGATATAAATTTTTCTATCTCTGCGATCGCAATCGCAAGGATCGCAATGATCGCAAGAATTGCTACGTTTTGGTTTCCATATGATCGCAAGTGTCGCAAGAATCGCAGCGTTCATCGATCGTAACGATCGCTGCGATCGTTGCGATTATATGGAAACCAGGCTTACGTTCGCACTATCAGTGTATGTTCTTTTCGGAGAATCCAAAAACGTGTTTTTGATCCGAGATTTGCCAGATTTCGCCGCCGAAAGGAACGCGAAATCCGCTTTTGGATCTGTAACCTTGGTAACCTTTTGCAAATGCGAAAAGCGCGTTTTTTTTGCACAAAGTGAATGGCTGAAAAGTTACAGATTATTATGGTAAACAAACCGCAATTTTCATATAAGCTTAATTCTCTGACATAAACTAAGCCGTACAAATCTGCTCGAAATGCGAACTCGAATTAAACAAGCTGCAAAATGTCAGGCCTTTTCACATAGCAAATTGCACTTATACGTTCTTATTTGAGTTTCTAAGAAATTTCTAACGGCATATGGTCAATATATGATTGTTTTACTGTACCTGGAACGTTTGCCCACATGTTTGACAAATGGCGCCACCAACAAGGCTCGACCTGACTGTGCTCTGTCTGGAAATACCGCTGGTTCATCGGATTAATTTCAGATCCGTTGTGAAAGGAACAGCATAGATCACTAATCCGTAAATCTGGATTTGGATTCTTTGGATTTCAAATCCAGTGAATTCTTTTTCAAAAAGGATTCGCCAGATCAAAAATCCGGATTTGGATTTCCCGAAAAGAACACGAAATCCGTTTTTGGATTCACCGAAAGGAACACACCCTCAGTTTCAATTGTTTGTTCATGCCCATTTCCTTTCCAAGACCGCCAAACAAACAAACATATAATTTTCGTAATTAAAAACCTTCGAGTTGATTCTTACTTGTTTGTGTGTTTTCTACTTTAAAGACTACCGAATGCAACTGTTTCTTCATTTTCTTTCAAAAACCGCCAAACTCACGGTAGGGCGCGCGTGTGACAAAAATATAATTTTCGTAATTAAAAACCTTCGAATTAACAATCTTCTCAGGTGTATCACCCAGAAATGTAATAACAACCATAAATGTAATAACAACCATAAATGTAATAGTCGCCATAAATGTAATAAAAATCAACCAAAAATGTAATACCAACCATAAATGTAATAAGAATCAACCATAGACAAATTCGGCTAACGTATTGTTGTACCCAATTCAAACCTTTTGGGATTAGAACTCTTTGTTCGTCATATTTCCATATCAATGAAGCATTGACATGAAAGTTATATGGAAATATTGTGAACAAAGAATGTTATTCCCAGAAGGTTTGAATTGGGTACAACAATGCGTTAGCCGAATTTGTCTATTAATGTAATAAATGACTAACCATAACTGTAATACATTTTTAACCATAAATGTAATAGTCGGACTCACCATAAATGTAATCAATTTTAACCACAAATATAATAACCTTGATACTAGAAATACGTGTCTCGCAGAACCTCGCGAAGCTCGGGGAAGGATGCACTGCAAAATTTCAACGACGTGGGAGGTAGAGATGGAATTTCTGGTTTGACTAGAAAGGTTGGGTTGCTTGCTGGCAATAGCCCCAAAATTTAAAGTTGAGACATTTTTGTTCCCAGTCTCTTCCATGTAACTTGTACTATGTGCCCTGTCTTCCTAAAATAAATGAGAGCTGGTACTGGTCAGTTTTGGGTTTTGAGCTGTGGGACTGGGTACCAAATGATCCTCAGGCACTTCCTCCCCCCCCCCCCCCTTCCCCCCCCCCCTTCCCCCCCCCCCCCCCCCCCTCACCTATCTTCATTAATTTTTGTCAGAAGGAAAACTGGTCCGAAGTCTGAAAGTGGATGTATTAAGTACAGTTGGGGACATGGTCCAGGACAATATGCAGTGGTGTTCTGTTTATTTTGATTGTTTCAATTAAATTCCATTTTTGAAGCTTGTGAGTGCTATCTCCCAAATTAACCTGTTCCCTTTAGATACTGCTATAGTTTTTGTTCTATATACTGGATATCAAATAATTGGTAACCAATTCTCAATTCGCTTGAATGGTTGAGATCACAGGAGTTTACTGCTGCTGAAAAGTGATGTTGTCCGAAAAATAACAACTCAATGGTGAAAGTGGCATGAGATTCTCCCAGCAGTAACAATACTATATTTTGGATACAGGTCATGCGAATTACAAAATTGATTACAAAACATGAATATTCAAGATGAAGCAACAGATTCTCTGCAAATACCATAAGCAATGTAGAGACACCAGGATGGAGAATTCGTAGGTTAAGAGAAGAACTTAAGCCTTCATGACCAGTCAGCCCCTTTAAAAATCTCGAATTCAAAATTAATTTGTTGATGTACATTTCCTTACTGGTGCCAATACACTTCACATAGCCATATATTAACCCTATCCAGACCGGGCTTTTTTGACCGTCTGGGACCGGGGGGGCTCCAGAAGCCCCCCCTATGTAACTTTGAAACCGCTTATGCTATGGCCACCAAATTTACACAGGATAATGTTGTCATGAATTCTAGTAACTACAGATACTTTGGTGTCATAATGACGTAACGTGAGTCATTATGACGTCATATAGTCGATTTTATTGGCTAAAACAGTCTCATCAATATTTTCTCAATTCTGAACATATAGCAACAAGACTTTAACAGCTACCTATTTGATGAAAGTCTTTCGTTTACTAACACTTTTGGTGTTGTTAACAATAACAGTGACGTCATTATGACGTCATATACAATGAAATAACCAACTGAAACGTTCTATAAGGCATATCTCTGAAACAAACGGTAGTGTTCATACCAAACTTTCACATATTGATGCAGGAGTAAAAGTAAATGAATTCGTACACTTTGTTGCTATGGTAACAGCGTGTGACGTCATAGAAGTGATGTGTACATGTTCTTAAAAGCTGGAACAGTTATCTTTGCAAATTAAGGCTTTTCATGTACGTAATGAATTAAAAAAAGCTTTCTCAAGTGAAAAGGACATTTTTATGATATTTTGACAATAAATGTTTAGAGATAATGGAATTACACAGACACGTAATATACTAGAAATAAATTCTTGGATCCTCCATCTTGGATCCGCCATCTTGAATTAGTCCAAACGTGTTTATTTTGGTAAAATACACCGAAAAATAAAGCAAATGGACTGCTAAAGCTTAGTTTATTGTGGGCAAATGTTTTACAATCCAAATATGAACCAATAATAATATTATAGAGAGAAACGACCTTTAGTAAAACTTCGATCCGCCAATTCCTGGATTTTGACATTTCATATTCCACATTTTCCTAAAATTACCGTTAATTAACCTTAATTAATAAACAATTATACATAATTTGATCAATTATCGCTAAATTAAGTGGAAAATATTAATTCAATAAGAAATCTTTGAAATAATCTTGATTAAAGCGAAAAATGCTAATTTTGTAAAACATAGGTGTCAAAAAGCGGTTGCTATGGAAACGTCAATGTCGGTGGACAAAGGACGCTAACGTGAAAATGTTCCCAGATAAATTTTAGGAAAAGTCACCAAATTTGGTGGTCATTGCATCGACCGTTTTGAAACGACACAACTTCAAAGTTCGAGCGGGCTCCAAAAGCCCCCTCCCCGGTCTGGATAGGGTTAACTACAGTGAATCTGTATTCAGTTTCCACAGACAACTCATGTTGAAGGTGATCAGGTTCCCAATTTGCATAATCTATGTACTTGCACGTACACTGATATTGTGAGGAGATTTAAGATACTGATCACCGTTCCAATAATAAATGTGAAGCAGTAATGTTGATGTGTCATGTGTTTACCTACATGTATACAGTTGCCACAGATTAGATGGTCATGATTGCTAACAGAAAATTGTTTTTTCCTAACAAAATGTTTTTATCCAAATTGTAAACAGTAAACAATAAGTTTTGCAATTTTTGTAGTTTCTCACATAAGAACTCAATCCATCCCAAACGGGGGCACAGTAATCGAAATGAGGTTGGATTAAAGCGTTATATATTTGTACTGCAGTGGACTGAGAAATGAGGGACCTAATGCGCCTCAGAGCACCTATTGCCGAGGATATCTTTCTGCATAGTTCTTTGATGTGATTAGACCATGAAAGTCGGTCATCATTTGACGATATAAGATATCAGAGATCACCAGCATTCAGAACACAATGAATGACTTTGAAATAAATGAGCGCAAAAAATCAAAGGTCATCGATATGTATGTATACCGGGAGTCTAGGTTCTACTGTAAATGCACGTCCGAGCCAAGAGAGAGGAAGAGAAGAAGGGCCTTGGGAACGAGGTTGGTAGACGTTTCAATAACAAATGGATCATTAAAACAGACCTTCGCGTCTTGATATGGACGATATGGTCAATAATGACCAATAATGTTTAACTTTTTATTGGTAAATTGCACAACTTTCTGAAGTCGCTGTCTATTTTCAGTGTTTGTGTCGCTGTCGTAATTTGTCGTATTTTTGAAGCGGAATCGAGTCGCTTGTCGGTGTTCAGAACATCTCGTGTCGGCAGTTTCCGGGGCCATGTCGCTTGTCGCTTTTACCCCTTCATGAAGGCCTCTTTGAGCCGAGATGTTGAAAACAGCTTCGCATTTTCAATTGACTATAAAAGGAAGCGAAACCTAATCATCAGCTCTATTCCTACAAGAGACACCATTCTGCCCGAAAGTACACAATTTTTGAGTCTGTCAACTGAAAAAAAGCGACAAGTAAAAGATTGTCATTTGCCTTTTTTTACAATAGTCTATCTTAAGCCTGGTTTCCACATCATTACGAGAAATCGTGGACATTTCGCGCCCGCGTGGAGTAGTCAGCGGAGTGTCTTACTGCTGTAGGATTGAAAGCAAACAAGATGGCGGCAAGGACTTCGGGGAATCAAGTTCCTCACAAACTCTTGCATAATTTAAGCACAGTTGAACTTTTTTATGACGGGGAAAGGAAGAAAAAATATATAAAAAATATCAGACATGATCGCGAAACCTTTCAAGAGAAGCTATGAACGAATATTTTGTTTTTATTTACTCAGTTTTACAGTCTGGTTTATATTTGGCGCTTGATCTCCGTAAAAATCTTCGTTTTTACAGCTGTTTTGGAAGTACCTTGTCGGCATGAAATGGCTCTTTTTACGAGCGATTTGAAAACAAAAAACTATGCTGTATTCAATACGAGTTAGAGTAAATTGACTTATTCAAGGGTTGTTCTTCAAATCAACGAGCATTTGGCATAGGGTTCACCATTTTTAGAGACAATGTATGGTAAAAATAGCGTCGAACAAGCATCAGAATGAAGACATCTCGGGAAGTAAGTAGCCTAACGGCTTACCAGTTGTTTTTAAGTTAGATGCATTGCATAATCGACACAGAATACCAATCGAGTTAAAGCTACGGAATCTTGTGATTGCGATCGCAGAGATAGAATTTTTTCTATCTCTGCGATCGCAATCGCTACGGATCGTAACGATCGCAACGATCGCAACGTTTTGGTTTCCATATGATCGCAAGGGTCGCAAGAATCGCAGCGATCGTCGATCGTAACGATCGCTGCGATCGTTGCGATCGTTGCGATTATATGGAAACCAGGCTTTAGTGAAGTTTTTAGAGAAAACATTCCTCTTTTTAGTCGTTTTGCTGAACTTATTCATATGCACAAAGTTCTTGTTTTGTCTCAAGACTCATACATCCACATATACACTGCACATATATATTGGTTGTTTAAAAACATTGCCAGTAAATCAATTTTAATCCCAAATGAAAATTGTTGCAATATATTTTAGTTCTGTTTAAATATCAATAAATAAAGATAGTAAATATTTTTATCTTTCGTACATCTTTTCCAAGTTTCGATTGATAAGATAATTTCCATTGTAATGCCATACAAGTCATTGCTACTAAAATACTGTGAATACAAAAAATAGAAAAATTAACTAAGTAAAAGGGCTCTCTCTGGTGATTTTTTGACTTCTGCTTCTTCAAGACCTTGTTTTCTTCGAATTGTTGATTGATGAATTCCGTGCTTGCTTTCACTTCACCGATAGATTTATCATGACCGCGGCATTTAGCTTTTAACGTTTTGACTCTTAAGTCCAAATCATTAACGTGAGTCTCCAGCTTTTCGAGCTTTGCAAGAGTTTTCGTTAAAAGAGTCTCAAGCGTGTCCAATTTACCCAGCCAAAAATGTGCTGTGTCTAAAATGTGCTGTCATGATATTCTCACCGACCGTCGTCATGTTTAAAGCATAGAGAACCCACGCGTTTATTTAGAATGATCATAGAATAAAGTTACAAATTACGTGACTTAAGTGATGTTGTCTTTCAATCCAAATGTGCTGTTGAATAACTGAAATCAGCTTATGCCGGGATTTATAGCAGCCACAACGGTCCGATCAAATCCGTTGATACGATTTCGAAACGATTGTGTCTGTTATTTTTAAATGGTCTCGCATTTCGCCGTCTGTTATTACTCATGCGCGTAGCGGCATGAGTTATAAAATGCCCTCCGTTTTTGTTTTTTTATTATTTTTTTTTATGTCACGATTTTGCATGCAAATTTATTCACGCATATTTTAAATTGTGCATTTCCGGTTCACAGCTTTGCCCTTTACACTTCCTGTTTAGTGACTTCCGGCAAAACATCGTTACTGAAGTGTCACGACAGCTTCTCCTACAACCCTACTCACATTAGTAATGTTCACGTCAGGTATATATTATTTTCACAAGAATGACTGGCTTCATTGTGGTACAGCCTTCATTTATAAAAAATTCAATAGTAACGTGGTTTGCGTGGTCACGCGTGAGTTTTGTTTTTTTTTTTCGTAGAGAAAACGTTTTTTCACCTTGCATTTGAAAATGTCAAGAACGTCGTCGCCTTATGATTATGACCATACCAGTTCATTGCAATATCGAACTTCCGATTTTTATACGGTTATTATCTACCGCCGCTGGCGCCGCATGCCACCGTGATGTCAAAGGTCTTGAACCGAACTTTTCTATACATCCCACTATGGCTACTGTTCCACGTACAATTTCATCCGAAGCGGAGAAAAGTGACAAAATTCACTTTCCCCGTCAGTTGCAACGAGTGAGGCGAATACGTCGTACAGCTTTCGGGCGAGAGATTTATAGTATTCACAAGGAGGAGAAGAAATGACAGTTTTCTCCTTCGACGTATAGCCCTAAATCTTCTTTAAGTGATTGCAAATTGATGTAACATAAAATAGAAAACCAAAAATACCACATGGACATCCATTGCGTTTAACAGGCAACCGAAAGCAAGCGGTGGATTTACAATGTGACCACGAAGCACTTAATTAAGTTTCTAGCACTTGCTCCGGCTTGCTTGACTGACGTCAAAAGCAAGCATTCTTGGCGGCGATTTCAAGCGCGAATGTGACCGAGGGGTTAGTCTATTCTTCCTTTTTTGAGATTCAGCCATCAAAACCGACCCAAAATATCTATAAACTCGCAAAGGCATGCGGAGCTTTGATGGACGCGTCTTACTCCGACGCAGTCATGCCCAGTCTCGATGGATAGGTGATTTAACCTGTTACTAAGGACGCTGATAACCCAGATAACCCAGGTAATTAATTATTAATTACAAAATGTATGGGTTGATGTCGAGCTGTTTGCGCTATATTTAAGTTAAGTTAAGTTATGACATACCATGTTATAAACTCAAACAAGTCTTCAAGTGTTTTACAGCTTTCTGATTCGCATTGATTTTATTAGAAAAACAACACGACAAAATGTTCGCGAAAGTTCGATACCCCGTTCTTAAATCAAGCTTATCGCGTTCGAAGAACGCAATGTATGACCCCATGATATGTTCTGAGTTATATATATTATCAATATACACAGCTATACATCGCCATACTTACCCATACTTACCCATATTTACCCATACTTACCCATACTTACCCATACTTATCCATACTTAGCCATACTTAGCCATACTTACCCATACTTACCCCTACTTAGCCATACTTACCCATACTTACCCATACTTACCCATACTTACCCCTACTTAGCCATACTTACCCCTACTTACCCACACATACCCACCCTTACCGAGTTGTGGGGACTTGGTTCGTACACCTACGTTGTGGGGACCCTATGTTCCTTAACACATTTTGAGATATCATATATGGCGTTCGTGTACACTTGCTTAGAGTATACTATGCACTCCAAAATAATTTGGAATTTTCAATAATTTCGTTGTGGGGACACGCATTACACACATTGTGGGGACATTAATATACACTCTTTTTGAATTGTGGGGACTGTGGTCAGATACCAACACTGTGGGGACTTATCAGTAATGGCCCAATGGCCAAATTAAAAATAGCAACCCTGCAACTAAAGATGCCATACAGTAACTTTATATGACTTCCATTGACATTGATTTAAAAATAGTTTACACGCCTTTGTGACACTGCTAACAGTCCCTACAACGCTGGTGTGTAATCATATGCTGGTCCCCACAACGTAGCTAGTGTTAAGAAACAATATACTTAGGATGTCTTAACTTAGGAGGGCTTCGTGAATCCGGCCACTGGATTATATATTTACTGGGATCGAAAAATGACTTTTTAATTCTGATTTTGATTTTCTATCTTGATTTTCTTCGTTGAGAATGGCGATTTTCTTGGTTTACTATCAACTTTATATCGTCATGAACCAAAAGTAGACTCAAGCTCGATTGAGGAATCAGCTTTCTTATCTCCAAAGGAGTGCTACGCTCCTTACCCTTGTTAAATGTAACGGTGAAAGCCTTCGTTGTTTTGTTCACAACACACAAGGTAGCTTTAATTTATTAGTCTACATTCGTGGACCGATTTGGACCGTTCTCGAGAGCTGATAACCTTTACTCGCAGAGTACTGTACTTATATCTAGACCGGTTTGATTATGAAACTTACGTCAGACCGAGCAATAAGCAAACACCACAGCGGAAGGCTCGATATGTAAGAGGCGTCCACATGAATCGATAATATCTAAGAATATTCCAGGCACTCATTTTCCTTATAGATATCCGAGAAGAAAATATCATTTTACCTTCAACCACTGACCTACATTTCATTATTAGACTTTCATTATGCACACAAACGATCCTGCGCATAATGCATCATGAAAAGCTAGCGCTCGAAACGTCAGTTTTTGAATCTCTTTACGGCGGCCAATTTACGTTATCAACTCAGTTGATAAAACTAACTTTTCGTGTTCCAATCCCCCACCGACGCAGCACCACAGTTTCTTTACGGCCGACTTACACGGCACAACTTTGTTACATGCGACTTTCATAGTGCGCGCTGCTCGCGCCATACCAAAATCATATGCAACTCCCATCCTTAAACATTGTTCTAGGCTACTATGTCTCGTAGAGTTTAAAAAAATGTTTCAAAATCTTACAACACTTTTCTTGAAGGTTTGATTTACACGAAACAATTCGTGTAGCAGGTTTGAGGTAAATTATCAAACGCGGAAAAGCACAGATGCCTGCATTTAAGAAAGCGCGGGGAAATGGCAAGAAAGCCTCATTCAGTAGAACTCAGTCGGATAAACTTTACATCAACGACAAGCTCTGGCCTCATGGAAAACCTTTTGAATCAGAAGATCAAACGGATGAGTAACCACTGGTGTTGTCTTTATTTTTTCTCATAGAACCCCTCTTAGGCGGGCGGTTTTGTGACTTTCCGGATTCAACCTTATTTAGACCCAAACTTGTATCGGCTAATCACTTGTAAAAGAAATCAATTACGGGATTTTTATACTTTTCCTTCGTGTACTATTTCTATCTGTTATTACTTGTTTATTAATTTAATCATGTCCTTGCTTTATATGTTTTTGCTGTTTTTTTTTCTATGTAACGTGTATTATTACTTTTTTCTGCTCAGCGTTCTTGACTCTTTACATAAATACTACAATTTCTATGAATTAGAATTTTGTAAAATTATTTATATCTATACTGCACGCAATCATTCTCTCTAAATATAAAATACAAAAGTTGAAACTGTATGCAAATTATAAGATCATATATATATAGTTCTCTCTTTTCTTAACAATAGAGCAGTGCATCGTTTATTGTATTTCACATCACACCTCAACGAATAAAAATATAATTACGATAGCCTCTCTCAACGTGCGGGGCCTTGGGAATAATACTAAAAGAAGAGAAACCTTTAATTGGTTGAGATCCAAAAAATTTTCTATTTACCTGTTACAAGAAGTTCACTGTTCGGAAAAAATGTCCAACCTATGGGGCACAGAGCGGGGTTACAAAAGCCTTTTCAGCACCTTCTCTAGCACTAAAGCGGGCGTAGGCATTCTCTTCAATAACTTTGAACTCCAAATTATAAAAAATTATATTGACGTTGAAGGCCGTTATATAATATGCGATTTAAATGCAAACGGAAAAACCATAACGCTAATAAACCTTTATGCCCCAAATGAAGATGATCCGAATTTTTGCCGGACAAATGGAGGACTTTCAAAGAGATGAAGTTGTAATCGGAGGCGACTTTAACCTTGTTCTAGACATAGAGAAAGATAAGAAAGGTGGTATTGCCAAAACACATAATAATGCTAGGAAAATCGTGTACGAGGAAGCAGAAAATCTTGGTCTGATAGATGCCTGGACGGTTTTAAATCCGGACTAAGGAAGTACACATGGCGCCAAAAGCTACCTGCAGTTTACTGTAGGCTAGATCTCTTTCTTGTAAGCCAGAGCCTTTTGAATAACGTCACTTCCGCAGACATCCTGCCTGGCTTTAAAACAGATCATTCAATGATAACTTTAAATATCTCCTTACATACAAATCCAAGAGGAAACTGAACACATCACATTTAACTGAAAGCGATTATACTGATCTGATAAAGATGACCATTGTACAAACAAAAACTAGAATACGAAAAGATTCCACAACTAACCCAGCCCTGCTTTGAGACATGATCAAACTGAAAGTCCGAGAGAAATCTATTATTTTCGCGGCCGGAAAAAAGTGCAAAACAGTATATAGAGGACAGACCCTAGGAGAGAAAATTGCGTCACTTGAAAAAGAACTAGAACAATCTTCAACCAGTATAACACATAAAAACAACATAACTAATGAATTTTGAATCGAAGTTTTAGCGAAAGCAATCAGGTCTAATCCTAATATAAAAGGAATCTCTGTCAATAACTCAGAAATCAAGTTAAGCCAATACGCTGATGACACCAACTTGATTCTCAATGACACCCATGAATCTCTGTACGCTGCTCTTGATACGATCAGCAGTTTTGGCAATGTGTCCTCAAACTTAATAGTAAAAAGTCTGAAGCCTTGTGGATCGAATCAATGACAGGAAAGAAAGAAAAACTCTTCCCTGAAATGAATTTCAAATGGCCAGATAAAAAAGTGAAGGTCCTTGGCGTGTGGATTTCCACTGATACCAACATCACACTAAATATGAATTATAGCGAAAAGTTAGAGAAAATGAGAAACATTGTTAACTGTTGGAAATATCGCGCTATTTAGTACCTTTAATTGGTAAAATATTAGTTATTAAAAGCTTGGTGGCATCTCATCTTACATACATCTTAGCACCACTAGCGACAAACCAAAAAGTTATCAGTGAGATAAATGACATTTTTTTATTAAAGAAATAAAAAACGCGCCGAGTGCATTATTGAGTTATATAAGCACGCGGGAATTTTTAAGAACACGAGAGAAGTGCAGAGAAGCACGAGCCAAAGGCGAGTGCTTCTCGCACTTCTCGAGTGTTCTTAAAAATTCCCAAGTGCATATATAACTCAACAATGCACGAGGAACAATTTTTTTTATTTCTTTTATAAAATAAAAACGGTTATAATGAACCTTACGTCACGCGCGTGCTTTATCGAGTTTTATAAAATGCTCAAGGAAATGCGCGCGCTATGATTGGTTAAACCGAGTTTATTATTAAAGAAATAAAAAACGCGCCGAGTGCATTATTGAGTTATATAAGCACGCGGGAATTTTTAAGAACACGAGAGAACCGAGTTCATTATTAAAGAAATAAAAAACGCGCCGAGTGCATTGTTGAGTTATATAAGCACCTGGGGATTTTTAAGAACACAAGAGAAGTGCGAGAAGCACTCGCCTTTGGCTCGTGCTTCTCTGCACTTCTCTCGTGTTCTTAAAAATTCCCGCGTGCTTATATAACTCAATAATGCACTCGGCGCGTTTTTTATTTCTTTAATAATGAACTCGGTTTAACCAATCATAGCGCGCGCATTTCCTTGAGCATTTTATAAAAGTTTCTATGAAACAACATAAGTGACAAAATCAAGAGAACGGTGTTGATAAATGACTATGATGAGGGAGGCCTAAAAATGATTGACCTGTCACTGTTTAATAAATCGCTAAAATCTACCTGGATTTAAAAATATCTCGACGCTTTAAACCATGGAAAATGTAAAGAATTTTTTGAACTTGAACTTGGTAAATTTGGAGGAGACTTAATTTTTAAAGGTAATCCAAACAAAGCTGATTGTTCTAAAACAATACCAGTAAAAAACTCTTTCATACGAAAATTGCTAGAAATATGGTCAGAGGTCAATTTTGTAGACGTCATAAAAAACAGACAACATTTCCTAGAGTAACCTATACTGCACAACTCCCACTCAGGATTGATAACAAATCCATTTTCGACAAACAACTCTAACTTCATGGAGTCTTCAAGATAGAAAATGTAATGAAGGGCCACTGCAGCTCTCTTTCTTACAAAGACTTTACTAACACTTACAAAATACAAATCAATCCTTTGAAGTATTACGGTCTTATATCTACCCTTAAGGTGGCTTGACTGGGTTTTTTGGCGACATAACACCCCAACTTTGAACGGCTGATACTTCACTGTCCGAGCTTGGTCAGGCAAGCTGCTTCACACATAAACTAGAGATGAAATGAACTTTCCAAAACAGTAGATTTGATTGACATCAGTGTTACCATAACAACGATCTGATGACGTCATGGTTTTTGCCTATTAGTAATTTTCTCAACATCTTGACCTAAACTTTTAAAACGACTGTATGCCTCTTATAGTCTAGATGTATGCCTTCAAGACTGCAAAGTTTGAAAAAATTCTATGATAGCGTTTTCGAATAAAATTGGGTTGTATATTTTCCATCAAAAAAAATAAAATTCGCATTACTTTCTGTTATTTCGTCGATGCCAGCGTTTTCCTGACAAATTGAAACAATATTTTCACCATATATTATTCATGTGCCATAAAACTACATTCCTTGAAGGTTTCATCCCGTTTGATTCACTAGATTTCAGTTGATGTGATCAGAAGCAATATGCTCATTCTACTCACAGAAGTAACACTTTTGTTAGGGAAGCGTTTATTTAAAAACTAGTTGATGAAATTTTTTTTAAATCTTTTGATCTAAAGTTATACATGTAATGCACTATCTCTGCAAATTTCAAGTGCATTGAATCATTTTAAGGGCGCGAAATAAAATTAAAAGTATACAGGGGACTTTTGCATTCGTCTTCCAAAGTTTCTTTGCCGTATTATTTGTTGACAGCTGGTTTATTTCAGGACTTTCATTTTTGTCTACATTCTACATGGTATTTTCTTAAGTGTCATCAGGTCTTTTGCCAACGGTTGTGGATCTACACGACGTACTTACCCATACTTACCCCTACTTATCCATACTTAGCCATACTTAGCCATACTTACCCATACTTACCCCTACTTAGCCATACTTACCCCTACTTATCCATACTTAGCCATACTTAGCCATACTTACCCCTACTTACCCATACTTACCCATACTTACCCCTACTTAGCCATACTTACCCATACTTACCCATACTTACCCATACTTACCCCTACTTAGCCATACTTACCCCTACTTACCTATACTTACCCCTACTTAGCCATACTTACCCCTACTTAGCCATACTAACCCCTACTTAGCCATACTTACCCCTACTTAGCCATACTTACCCATACTTACCCATACTTACCCATACTTACCCCTACTTAGCCATACTTACCCCTACTTACCCATATTACCCCTACTTATCCATACTTAGCCATACTTAGCCATACTTACCCCTACTTACCCATACTTACCCCTACTTAGCCATACTTACCCCAGCTTAGCGATACTAACCCCTACTTAGCCATACTTACCTCTACTTACCCATACTTACCCATACTTACCCATACTAACCCATACTTACCCATACTAACCCCTACTTACCCCTACTTACCCATACTTACCCATACTTACCCATACTTACCCCTACTTACCCATACTTACCCCTACTTACCCATACTTACCCATACTTACCCCTACTTACCCCTACTTACCCCTACTTACCCATACTTACCCCTACTTAGCCATAGTTACCACTACTTAGTCATACTTACCCATACTTACCCATACTTCCCCCTACTTATCCATACTTATCCATACTTAGCCATACTTATCCCTACTTAGTTATACTTACCCCTACTTAGTCATACTTATCCATACTTACCCATACTTGCCCATACTTACCCCTACTTACCCATACTTACCCCTACTTACCCATACTTATCCATACTTACCCATACTTATCCATACTTAGCCATACTAACCCACACTTACCCCTACTTACCCATACTTACCCCTACTTTCACATACCTAGCCATACTTACCCCTACTTAGTCATACTTACCCCTACTTACCCATACTTACCCATACTTACCCGTACTTACCCATACTTACCCCTACTTACCCATACTTACCCCTACTTACCCATACGTACCCCTACTTACCCATACTTACCCCTACTTACCCCTACTTATCCATACTTACCCCTACTTAGTTATACTTACCCCTACTTACCCATACTTACCCCTACTTAGCCATACTTACCCCTACTTACCCATACTTACCCCTACTTACCCCTACTTACCCCTACTTAGCCATACTTACCCATACTTATCCCTACTTACCATATTTACCGCTACTTACCGCTACTTAGCCATACTTACCCCCACTTACCATACTTAGAGTACTCGCATCTAGTTCAAATGATAAAATAAAAATTTCTGACTGCCGGGTATTTAGTTTTTTTTGGTTTGATTTTTGCATACCTTGTCCAGGGTGCCCTCAGTGAGTTATTATATTGTGAAATCAGAATTCAGAACTCTTTAAAATCTGCGTTTTTGATTGACGAGCGAAATTGTTGCCCTTTTTTTCACAAACATCATTTAAACTAGATGCGAGTACTCGATCTCTGTACAGAAATACCAAGCGATTTCTGAGCTTCAGGCTTCTGTATTGAATTTTTAGTTTGCAACTGCCGGGTATCTAGTTTTCCAAAAAACCGTGCACCATGAGTCGAGATACTAATGCCGAAACTCATAGAATTCGTCCATTCTATAAACCAAAGCATTATTTAGAATCGCTTGGCATTTCTGAACAAAGAACCAATACTCTTAAGGAGGTTTCAATGATAATTTTTGTGGATATTATGAGAGTTGACTCCGTAAGTCAGAGCACAAATATTTTCCAAGTGCCTAAAACATCGAGATTTTATAATATGCCCAAGCTCGAAAAATTCCTCGACTACATTCAAGCCAAAATAATTTTTAAAATCGCTTGACATTTCTAAACAAAGATCGACTATTCTCAGAACAATTAAATGAGACATTTTGTGGAAATGGACAAGTAGGGGTAATGATGGCTAAGTATGGGTAAGTATGGGTAAGTATGGGTTAGTATGGCTAAGTATGGGTAAGTATGGCTAAGTAGTGGTAAGTATGGCAAAGTATGGGTAAGTATGGTAAGTAGGGGTAAGTATGGCTAAGTATGGGTAAGTATGGGTAAGTATGGATAAGTAGGGGTAAGTATGACTAAGTAGGGGTAAGTATGGCTAAGTATGGGTAAGTATGGCTAAGTAGGGGTAAGTATGGCTAAGTAGGGGTAATTAGGGGTAAGTATGGCTAAGTAGGGGTAAGTAGTGGTAAGTATGGCTAAGTAGGGGTAAGTATGGCTAAGTAGGGGTAAGTAGGGGTTAGTATGGCTAAGTAGGGGTAAGTATGGGTAAGTATGGCGATGTATAGCTGTGTATATTGATAATATATATATCTCAGGACATATCATGGGGTCATACATGGAAGACTAACCCAATGCTAATTTCGTGTTGGTTATCCTGTGGTTTACATGCAAAAAATTGGAGAATTTTTGGTAGACGGTCTTCCAAATGGCCGCCTCTATTGGTTTTTTTTCGGGGGCTCATTTCCCCCCGGAAATTCCTTCGAACGCGTCTCCATAATCTGTGATTATTGCTAGTTCTAGTTATATAATATACTCCACCTGTAACGCGTCCCCGGGTAAAGTTGGCACTCGAAAACGGATGTTCCTTAATCAGTCCCGTGCTGAAACGTATTGATAGTTTATCGCTGTCGATGTTGTCGTTTTTCATTACTTTTTGAAGCTGTTTGATGAACGACGAGTTCCTTTCTGTGTCTATCCACCGAATATTTGTCAACACTGATTGAAAGGCACCTTCTTCTTTATTAACAGTCGGGTCTCTCCACAAGTACTTGCACGGAACTGGAGTAAAGTCAGCAGAAAACAGGTTTCCAATTTGAATTCTCCAGCCATAAATCTCCGAAAAGAATTGTGCTGCGGTATCCAAGTCAACCAGTTTCGCCGCCGTTCTGTTGCCACCATCTAGAAGATATATTAAACAAATAAATATATTTGGCAAAAATATCCTTGTTTTACTTTTGATTCCTCCTCCTAAGAAGAATGGGAATAGCCAGCACTCATGTGCCCTGAGTACCATAGGATTTTTTTTTCTGGCCACGCGTTCCTCTGATGATTGGTGTCGGCCTGAGGGTAAGGATCGCCAAAAGTCCGATCAACGACCGGAAAACGGTTGTGTAATATGACAGATAGAAAAGCGCGAGAAAAGGAACTGGTGAATAGGGCAGAATTCATGCCTATTTAGGTGGCTGTCTCCCTAAGATCCTCGTAATCAAAATTAGTCATGAAACAGATTTTCTTCAATTCTTGCATGTGAATTACACCTTGTCTAGTAACTATAAAAACCCATTTCGTTTGGTCTCAAAATGTTTTCTTTAGCAATTTACAGGGGGTTCCCCTGGGGGACCAAATTTGATATTTTGTTAGTATGAAAAATGCAAATTGTCCCTAATTTTGGCAACTTCTCACAACACTTAAAATTTGATGCAAAGCTAAATTCTACTGTTGTTTGACAGGTACAAGTCCAGTTATTATTACAACATTATAAACGTTTCAGGTCATTGTTCCAAGTAGTTAAACATTAACTTTATCAATCCACTTTTACGGTTTGTAATAAAACAGGAAAAATGGGTTCACAAAAAATCACCTAAACCAAAAGTGGATCGTCGTACAGCAATTTCCATACAGCCACAGAACAATAAAGACTTAATCTTAAATATCATGAAATAAAATTGTGTGGTCAGTTGGTTTTAAGACCACGAGGACGCTTTGAAATAACGGTATTTACGAATTATGAAAATTAGGAGCCTCAAGCTTAGCGTGCAAATACAGTGCAAACTAGACCCGAACAATGTTGTTTCCCATCAGGGAAACACAAAAAATAGTTTCAAACTACAGCAGAATACAAAATTATACTAATATACATCAGTATACAGCTGCTCTATTGAAATTGTTGATAACCTTCAAAGTGCCCATTAACTGTCCTCGATGCACACAAAATCCTGCAAAATACTGCTTCGTTCAATGACCGCTAACTTTGCGTGAGAAGTAAGTTTACAAAAGCGTCTTCATCTGTAATTATTAATCTGAGAATAACGCATTAAAAACAAGACATAATGCGTATATTGTTAACTCAGAGCTTACTACCTTGAACTGAAATCAGTGACTGCCATCTTCGTGTACCTTATTATAGGAAATTAAGGTCTTTGAAATTAACGCGACTTAAATTAACGCGAATTGGAAGGAAAATGTCTTTCGAATAAAGGAAAGTTGCTATGGGTCGACTATTCATGATACTCTCGACCTCGCACATTAATGTGGCCAAACTTTCATCATCAGTAACTTGCTGTCGCAGTAAGGCTTGTAGGATCTTCCCAACGGTTCTAATTCATCTCTCCCAGACGCCGCCAAAATGGGAGCCATATGGAGGGTTGAAGGACCACTTGATGTTCTTCTGTAACAGTGAATTATGAATCTTCTCATGATTCCAATCTGAAATAGCGTCACGCAGCTCTCGCTCACCACTGGTGAAGTTCGTTCCATTGTATGAGTGTATTTCTCTCACTTGACCTCCCCTGGCAATAAATAGTCGCAGGGCCAGCAGAAACGAGTCTGTGTCTAGACTGTGTGCCACTTCAATGTGTACAGCCCGAATGGCTAAGCAGGTAAAGATTACTCCGTATCTCTTCACGAGGCTACGTCCACGACGAACTTGAAAGGGACCGAAATAGTCTACGCCGACTGATGTAAAGGGTGGCTTGTCGGGCGCTTGTCGGCGACGGCAGCTGACACACTTTGTGAGGACACCTTTTACGGCGGAACTTCCTTGTGTAATCCAAAACTTCTGACGAATTAGAGCTAAGACATGCTCTCTGCCAGAGTGACCGCAAATTCTGTGATAATGGTCAATAACCAATCTGGTCACGTGTTCTTCTTTCGGGAGAATAATCTGATTCTTTGACTCCAAGGATACAGATGCTTTGCGCAACCGGCCACCAACGCATAGCAGACCATTTACGACGAGCGGATCAAGCTTGTACAAGCGACTGCTCTTCTTTACTTCCTTCCTGGGATGGTTGAATTCCACAGGGAAAGCCCTTATCTGTACATGCTTCAGAATTTCTCTCTCCGCTCTCTCCATCTCCTCTAGGGTGATGTATTTCGCGGCTTCGCGCTTCGACTTGTCACTCTTACTCGCTTTTAGCAGGTTGTTACGGTAACGCAAGAGCCAGGCAACGACTTTCTTTAGGCAGAGCCAGGAAGAACATTTCTGGAAATAATCTAATAGAGGACCGCTCGGATTGTCTAGTGAGGATATGCATGCTGTAACTTCCCTTTTCACTTCAGGATCTTCCTCAGAGACTTCGCTAAATTCTTTTTCTTGCATTGGCCACATGTGTTCGGGTCTCCAAAGGAATTCCGGCCCCATTAACCAACGCCCTTGACGAAGGAAGATATCGGCTGCCAATCCTCGAGAGGCGTCGTCAGCGGGATTCATGTCACCGCTAACATGATTCCATTGTCGGGGCTGGGAGCCATCGCGAATAACTGCAACCCGATTGGCTACGAAGGTCTGATACCGCCTTGTCTCGTTCTTGACATAGCGTAAAACTGCGGTGCTATCTGTCCAGAACATGGACTGGGCGCTGATTGGTATCTCTAATTCTCTCTTTAAGACTTTGTCTTGCTTGACGGAGATTACTGCAGCGGACAACTCGAGGCGCGGGATAGTGACCGTTTTCAGAGGTGCAACCCTTGACGTTGCACAAAGAAAGGAACAATGGACATCACCTTGGTCGTTGACGAGGCGAAGATAGGAAACCGATCCCAATCCGACCTCAGAGGCATCTGAAAAATGATGCAGTTGACTGGACGAGACAAGGTCAAACCCAGCCGGTTTAACACAGTGCTCAATGGAAAACTGCGATAACTTTGGGAGATCCGCCATCCAACGCTCCCAACGAAACTTATGGTCTGCGGGAATAGGGCTGTCCCATTCTAGCTTGACTCGACATAAGTCTTGAAGCAACTGTTTGGCTCACAACACAAAGGGTGCGACGAGACCGAGGGGGTCATAAACCGAACTGACGACTCAAAGAATCCCTCGTTTTGTTGGTGGTTTGAGCTTGAAGTCCACATCAAATCCAAAGGAGTCTGTTTCTACACACCATTTAACGCCAAGAGCTCTCTCAACTGGTAGGTCGACTTTGCTAAGGTCGAGAGACTTCACTTCTTTGGCGCGCTCAGCTTCGGGAATAGCTTATAGGACTCTTCGACTATTGCTGATCCACTTTGTTAGTCGAAATCCACCTCTAGAAAGCAGAGATCGCAAGTCAGTTGCGTGTTGCAACGCCTCCTCAACAGATGGTAAGGCCTTAAGACAGTTGTCTACGTGAAAAT
Source organism: Dendrophyllia cribrosa (assembly GCA_024195265.1). Taxonomy (NCBI): domain Eukaryota; kingdom Metazoa; phylum Cnidaria; class Anthozoa; order Scleractinia; family Dendrophylliidae; genus Dendrophyllia; species Dendrophyllia cribrosa. The sequence continues at coordinate 13,151,545 of JAJLRJ010000003.1, forward strand.
TCTTCTTAACTGTGTTCACAACTGCTTCTGAGAAGTGTTCACTGTTGTCTTCAGCTGTCTTGCGCAGAGCAAAATTTGAGCATGCAGGAGAAGAAGCTGCACCAAACAAGTGTACAACCATTTGGTACTCTTGAAGTTCACTTTCCAGCTCGCCATCAGGCCACCAGAGGAGGCGAAGAAAGGTACAATCCACATCAGCTACTCTGACTTGATAGAACATTGTTTCAATATCCGCCATGAGGGCGATCCTCTCCTGTCGGAATCTCATCAGAACTCCAAATAGGGTGTTCGTTAAATCTGGGCCTTTGAGCAACAGATCGTTGAGTGACTTGCCTCGGTATTTGACTGAGCAGTCAAAAACGACACGTATCTTCCCGGGCTTGTGTGGGTGGTATACTGCATGATGAGGTATAAACCACTTTGCGTTACTGGACGTCTGAAGATCCGCTGGAACCTTGCGGGCGTAGCCCTTGTCAATAATGTCAGCCATAAAGCTTTTGTAGTCATTGTAGAGGTCCTGATTACGTTGAAGCTTTCGCTTTAACCAGAAAGCGCGCTGTTCTGTTTGTGGTTTATTGTTCGGTATTGGTGTCTCTCGGTCTTTCAAAGGCAACGCCATTTCACAGTGACCGTCTCGTAAGACCACGGTGCTGTCCAACTCGCGTAAGAAGCGTAGCTCTTCTTGGGACATTTCAGATTTGTCGTCAGCGCTAGATTCACTGAAACCACTATCGTAGAAATTGTTCACCATCTGATGAAGTTCAAGATCGGCCTTGATAAAGAAACTGACGGCGCGCGGGCCTTCATGATAACGCCCTAGGGGACCGTTGACTACCCATCCGACACGCGTTCGCGAGGCGTAAGGTCCGCCATCCTGACTGTGCTTTACTTCCAAAGGATCAAAAACTGTGGGACGTCACTGGCTATGAGAAGGCCGATATCAGCATTAACATCAGGCAAATGTACTCCATGCAAGTGAGGCCATCTATCAACGTCATTTTGCGTGGGTATGTCCACGTTAGAAACAGGTATTTCGGGTCTCGTATAAAGTGCAGGCAACTCGATAAAGACGTTTTCGTCCAGATCGGAAATGACGAGATCTTTCACAACGAAGCTGTCCATAAGACTGTTCTTCTTTTCTAATGTAGTCAACGAAATTTTAGTTCTTGTACCACTGATTCCTAACTGTTTCATCAACGACTCTGTGCAGAATGATGAGGAACTACCGCTGTCCAAAAAGGCGTAGGTGCATTTATATCACCGATGCTCCTGTTCCTTTCAACCAAACTTTGACTGGAACGACGGCCATGCCTATCTTCGCGCGGCCTAGGTTTACCATACCGTTGTTAACTTGCGCGGCCCCCTCACGAGACGAAGAGTCTTCAGGACGATTATCAACTTCCCGGTTTCGACCTACAGAGTTCGTGTGGAGGATCGTGAGATGCTTTCTTCCACAATTAAGAACTGTACACGTTTTTCTTTCAGGGCAACTTTTTGCTGTGTGGTCGGTAGACAAACAACCAAAGTAGAGGTGTTTTGATATTAAGAACTGAATTCGCTCCTGGTACGGGAGGCGCCTAAGGGAGTCGCAAGTCTCTAACGTGTGACCAGCATTGCAGAAGGGACATGATGAATCCTTTGTTGAGGAGGATGGAGCAGTGGATGACGTACTGGGAGGCACGTTATGGTCGCTGTCCACCTGTGCAGCAAGACTGAGCTCCTCCTCTGGCTTCTTTCCACTAGCTCTGTTCTGCGGACGACGGTCTCGCGCGTTTGTCTTAGGTTTCTTGTCTTCAACAATCCTACCAAAGACTGGATTTGAGGCTACTCTTGCTTCATTGTCCACAAATTGGGCAAGATCACGGAATGCAATAGGCCTTGCTTCAGTTTCCATGATGTGATCAACTAAACGGCGCCATCTTTGTCTCAGGTTGAAAGGCAACTTCAGAATTAGCTTCTGTATAGTGTCTGGATACTCGAGCTTGGTGAAGTGTTGGCTGCCTTCCATGGCGTTGGTACATCTCATCAGGAAGATGGAAAATCTGTCTAATGCGACGCTGTCCTCAGCTTTCACCTCAGGCCAATTCAAAGCTTTACTTTCATATGCAGCCACGATACGGTAACTGTCACCAAATTTCTTTTCCATCAACCGTTGGGCTTCTCGATAGCCCTTGTCAGGGGGAAGGTACTGGCATGATCGAACAAGATCCTTAACGTCACCGCTGGTAAACTGCTCTTAATAGTATAACCTTTCACTACTGCTCGACGTTTTGGACGCAACGATGTTTTCGAAGGCTCTAATGAAGGGACCATACTCAATGGGATCACCGCCAAAGTTTGGTACCCGAGGCTTGGGAAGAGTACTTTTCCTCTGCTGTGTCGCAAGCATTTCCACGATTTTGTTTTGCTGCTGTTGTAGCACGGTTTGGTGATGATGCAGCTCCAGCATATCATGGAAGGCCTTCTCACTCGGTGAAGATGACTCCTCAGAGTGTTCAAACTCGGAAACACGTTCTTTATTATCGCAGGTTAACGGACGTTGATGCCATTCCGGCGCTTCCGGATTACGTTTTGAAGAACTTTTCGTAACTGGCAACGTACAAGTTTCTTTGACTGGCCTTATCTCCAATATGGTACCTGTTAACACTTTTCTGTCTTGTCTAGCTTCCAACGTAGCAGGGATCGGTGTGACTAGACGCGGAGTGGTTTCCACCATGGAAGCTAAAACTTGTTCTTTGGCTTCCGACTTGGCAATTTTAGTTTCAAGAGACAAGCGTTCTTGCTCCTGTTGAAGACGAACTTTCTGTTCTTCTAACTGTCGAAGGCGAACTTCTAGCGATTGTCGCTTCTCGAACGCTGCTGCCTCTGCCTTAAGTTCTGCGATGCGAGCGGCTTCTTTTACTCTTGCCGACGATAGGATGATGAACTGCTCCTATGTGAACCGCTTCGACTTGAGCGCCGGGATCCTCTTGAAGACTTAGACGCGGCCCGAGAACCGATCTGACTCGCTGAATTTTCAGGGTTGACCTGAAAGTTTAACCTTAGAATCTCTTCTGCGCCACTAATCCACTCCATAACCCTTTGATAGAAGTCATCTTTTCGCAAAGACTCGAGATCAAATTGCTCGTGACATCCAGCTATGCTAGTTTCGTTTTGAAGATTTGATGAATAGGCACGATGGGCTTCTTCAAATGCTTCGAATGCGGCCAAGAATCCGGGCAACTTCTCTTTTACAAGATGAACGTTCTCCTCGTTTGATAGCAATGCATCAATTTCGTTCTTTCTGGCACTAACCGTAGAGAGATGACCTGATCTTGAATTCTTGAGTCGGCGAAGTTTTTCGAAGAGAACACCTTCTTGATCGAGTGTTCTACTTGGAAACTTGGAGCGAGCGCCACCATCGTCGTTGGATACTTCATCCATCTCGTTGTTCGCGTCCACTGCATCCACGCGCGAAACCCGAGCAATTTTCAACGATGTAACCGCCGGAGGCGAACTTCTAGACAAATGTCCTTCACAGCAACAATTTAACGCTCATTTTTATTCTTCCAAATCGCAGTTGACAATTGAATAATCACGAGAATTTAGTTTTATCGACTGAGTCGATAAGGTAAATTGACCACCGTAAAAAGATTCAAATAGCTGACGTTTCGAGCGCTAGCCCTTCGTCGGAGCGAATCAAGGAATTGTGGGTAGTGTGTGGTTTTATATAGTAAGCGGTGGAGCTACGCTATTGGTGGAAATTTGGTGACGTGAAAAACAAATGTAGATTAGTTGAATGAAAAGCGTTCGTTGATTCCGTGGGGTTTGAGAGTGCCGATTTGAAAGATGATTTTTTGTTCTAGGTTTTTACGGCTTTCTGTGTTACCCTGGTGTAGGGAAACGCCGCAGATTGTCATGTGTTGTTTAGAATGGTTAGTAAGATTAAAATGGCGCGCGACTGGTTTGGATGCGTCTTTGTCATTTTTTTCAACGTCTCGGAGATGTTCACGAAAACGGTCGCCCAGTCTCCTCCCTGTTTCGCCAATGTATATCTTTTTGCAAAAAGTACATGTAATGCAGTAGATAACATTTACGGAGGTGCATGTAAAACGATCAGTGATTTTAATAGATCGTTTGGGTCCTGTTATTTTGTCCGCGTTGTGAATGAAAGGACAAGTGTTACATCGTGTGCGTGTGCATTTGAAAGTTCCCGGTACATCGTCAGATTTCAGTGCGCTCGTAACTAGAAAGTTGCCTATGTTTTTGTCACGTTTGAATGAAATTAGTGGGGGTTGTGAAAAGATTCTGCCAGTTTCGGGGTCGTTTTGGAGTAATTTGAAATTTTTTAAAATGATGCTTTTGACTGTGTTGTTGTGTGGGTGGAAAGTGAGGGTGAATGGAATTCTCTCGTTCTCTTCCTTCTGTGGCGTTTGTAGTGCTGACTGTCTGTCGATCTGTTGTGCACGTTGTTGGCCCGTATTAACAACAGAGTCAGGGTACCCACGTTTCTTGAAAAACTGGCACATTTCTTCTGATTTGTTGGAAAAATCAGAGTCATCACTACATAGACGTCGAAGTCTGAGAAATTGAGAATACGGAATGGCGTTTTTAACGTGCGATGGATGTGAGGATGAATGTAACAGATAACTGTGGGAATCTGTAGGTTTGTAGTGCACACTTGTGGATAAACTGTTACCGTTGATTGAAATATTAATGTCAAGAAAAGCGACTGAGGTTTCGGAAATTTCCCAGGTATATTTTAGAGCTGGATGAAAAGTATTGACAGAAGTTATGAATTGATTAAATTCCTCTTTACTGGAAGAGGTAGCGCCAATGCAATCATCGATGTAGCGGCCGTAGAGTTCGGGTTTGGTTCCGTGGTACTGATTAAAAAATTTGTCTTCGATGTGGCCTACAAAAAGGTTAGCGTAGCTTGGTCCCATTTTGGTGCCCATGGCGACTCCATTTGCTTGTTTGTAGTAGTTTTGGGAAAATGAAAAACAGTTAAGTGTCAAAACTAATTCGGCTAAGCGGAGCAGTGTTTCTGAGCTTGGGTTTTGAATGGAGCGCTGGTCGAAAAAATATTTTAGTGCTTGAAGTCCTTCGTCATTGGGGATGACGGTATATAAAGAGGTAATGTCCATAGTGAAAATTAATTTGTTTTCGCTGGCAAAATCAAAATCACGCACTCGAAATTTTCCGGGATTTCAGTTTTGCCAGCGAAAACAAATTAATTTTCACTATGGACATTACCTCTTTATATACCGTCATCCCCAATGACGAAGGACTTCAAGCACTAAAATATTTTTTCGACCAGCGCTCCATTCAAAACCCAAGCTCAGAAACACTGCTCCGCTTAGCCGAATTAGTTTTGACACTTAACTGTTTTTCATTTTCCCAAAACTACTACAAACAAGCAAATGGAGTCGCCATGGGCACCAAAATGGGACCAAGCTACGCTAACCTTTTTGTAGGCCACATCGAAGACAAATTTTTTAATCAGTACCACGGAACCAAACCCGAACTCTACGGCCGCTACATCGATGATTGCATTGGCGCTACCTCTTCCAGTAAAGAGGAATTTAATCAATTCATAACTTCTGTCAATACTTTTCATCCAGCTCTAAAATATACCTGGGAAATTTCCGAAACCTCAGTCGCTTTTCTTGACATTAATATTTCAATCAACGGTAACAGTTTATCCACAAGTGTGCACTACAAACCTACAGATTCCCACAGTTATCTGTTACATTCATCCTCACATCCATCGCACGTTAAAAACGCCATTCCGTATTCTCAATTTCTCAGACTTCGACGTCTATGTAGTGATGACTCTGATTTTTCCAACAAATCAGAAGAAATGTGCCAGTTTTTCAAGAAACGTGGGTACCCTGACTCTGTTGTTAATACGGGCCAACAACGTGCACAACAGATCGACAGACAGTCAGCACTACAAACGCCACAGAAGGAAGAGAACGAGAGAATTCCATTCACCCTCACTTTCCACCCACACAACAACACAGTCAAAAGCATCATTTTAAAAAATTTCAAATTACTCCAAAACGACCCCGAAACTGGCAGAATCTTTTCACAACCCCCACTAATTTCATTCAAACGTGACAAAAACATAGGCAACTTTCTAGTTACGAGCGCACTGAAATCTGACGATGTACCGGGAACTTTCAAATGCACACGCACACGATGTAACACTTGTCCTTTCATTCACAACGCGGACAAAATAACAGGACCCAAACGATCTATTAAAATCACTGATCGTTTTACATGCACCTCCGTAAATGTTATCTACTGCATTACATGTACTTTTTGCAAAAAGATATACATTGGCGAAACAGGGAGGAGACTGGGCGACCGTTTTCGTGAACATCTCCGAGACGTTGAAAAAAATGACAAAGACGCATCCAAACCAGTCGCGCGCCATTTTAATCTTACTAACCATTCTAAACAACACATGACAATCTGCGGCCTTTCCCTACACCAGGGTAACACAGAAAGCCGTAAAAACCTAGAACAAAAAATCATCTTTCAAATCGGCACTCTCAAACCCCACGGAATCAACGAACGCTTTTCATTCAACTAATCTACATTTGTTTTTCACGTCACCAAATTTCCACCAATAGCGTAGCTCCACCGCTTACTATATAAAACCACACACTACCCACAATTCCTTGATTCGCTCCGACGAAGGGCTAGCGCTCGAAACGTCAGCTATTTGAATCTTTTTACGGTGGTCAATTTACCTTATCGACTCAGTCGATAAAACTAAATTCTCGTGATTATTCAATTGTCAACGCGATTTGGAAGAATAAAAATGAGCGTTAAATTGTTGCTGTGAAGGACATTTGTCTAGAAGTTCGCCTCCGGCGGTTACATCGTTGAAAATTGCTCGGTTTCGCGCGTGATGCAGTGGACGCGAACAACGAGATGGATGAAGTATCCAACGACGATGGTGGCGCTCGCTCCAAGTTTCCAAGTAGAACACTCGATCAAGAAGGTGTTCTCTTCGAAAAACTTCGCCGACTCAAGAATTCAAGATCAGTCATCTCTCTACGGTTAGTGCCAGAAAGAACGAAATTGATGCATTGCTATCAAACGAGGAGAACGTTCATCTTGTAAAAGAGAAGTTTGCCCGGATTACTTGGCCGCATTCGAAGCATTTGAAGAAGCCCATCGTGCCTATTACAATCAAACATTCAAAACGAAACTAGCATAGCTGGATGTCACGAGCAATTTGATCTCGAGTCTTTGCGAAAAGATGACTTCTATCAAAGGGTTATGGAGTGGATTAGTGGCGCAGAAGAGATTCTAAGGTTAAACTTTCAGGTCAACCCTGAAAATTCAGCGAGTCAGATCGGTTCTCGGGCCGCGTCTAAGTCTTCAAGAGGATCCCGGCGCTCAAGTCGAAGCGGTTCACATAGGGCAGTTCATCATCCTATCGTCGGCAAGAGTAAAAGAAGCCGCTCGCATCGCAGAACTTAAGGCAGAGGCAGCAGCGTTCGAGAAGCGACAATCGCTAGAAGTTCGCCTTCGACAGTTAGAAGAACAGAAAGTTCGTCTTCAACAGGAGCAAGAACGCTTGTCTCTTGAAACTAAAATTGCCAAGTCGGAAGCCAAAGAACAAGTTTTAGCTTCCATGGTGGAAACCACTCCGCGTCTAGTCACACCGATCCCTGCTACGTTGGAAGCTAGACAAGACAGAAAGTGTTAACAGGTACCATATTGGAGATAAGGCCAGTCAAAGAAACTTGTACGTTGCAGTTACGAAAAGTTCTTCAAAACGTAATCCGGAAGCGCCGGAATGGCATCAACGTCCGTTAACCTGCGATAATAAAGAACTGTTTCCGAGTTTGAACACTCTGAGGAGTCATCTTCACCGAGTGAGAAGGCCTTCCATGATATGCTGAGCTGCATCATCACCAAACCGTGCTACAACAGCAGCAAACAAAATCGTGGAAATGCTTGCGACACAGCAGAGGAAAAGTACTCTTCCCAAGCCTCGGTACCAAACTTTGGCGGTGATCCATTGAGTATGGTCCCTTCATTAGAGCCTTCGAAAACATCGTTGCGTCCAAAACGTCGAGCAGTAGTGAAAGGTTATACTATTAAGAGCAGTTTACCAGCGGTGACGTTAAGGATCTTGTTCGATCATGCCAGTACCTTCCCCCTGACAAGGGCTATCGAGAAGCCCAACGGTTGATGGAAAAGAAATTTGGTGACAGTTACCGTATCGTGGCTGCATATGAAAGTAAAGCTTTGAATTGGCCTGAGGTGAAAGCTGAGGACAGCGTCGCATTAGACAGATTTCCATCTTCCTGATGAGATTTACCAACGCCATGGAAGGCAGCCAACACTTCACCAAGCTCGAGTATCCAGACACTATACAGAAGCTAATTCTGAAGTTGCCTTTCAACCTGAGACAAAGATGGCGCCGTTTAGTTGATCACATCATGGAAACTGAAGCAAGGCCTATTGCATTCCGTGATCTTGCCCAATTTGTGGACAATGAAGCAAGAGTAGCCTCAAATCCAGTCTTTGGTAGATTGTTGAAGACAAAAAACCTAAGACAAACGCGCGAGACCGTCGTCCGCAGAACAGAGCTAGTGGAAAGAAGCCAGAGGAGAGCTCAGTCTTGCTGCACAGGTGGACAGCGACCATAACGTGCCTCCCAGTACGTCATCCACTGCTCCATCCTCCTCAACAAAGGATTCATCATGTCCCTTCTGCAATGCTGGTCACACGTTAGAGATTGCGACTCCCTTAGGCGCCTCCCGTACCAGGAGCGAATTCAGTTCTTAATATCAAAACACCTCTACTTTGGTTGTTTGTCTACCGACCAACAGCAAAAAGTTGCCCTGTAAAGAAAACGTGTACGTTCTTAATTGTGGAAGAAAGCATCTCACGATCCTCCACACGAACTCTGTAGGTCGAAACCGGGAAGTTGATAATCGTCCTGAAGACTCTTCGTCTCGTGAGGCGCAGCGCAAGTTAACAACGGTATGGTAAACCTAGGCCGCGCGAAGATAGGCATGGCCGTCGTTCCAGTCAAAGTTTGGTTGAAAGGAACAGGAGCATCGGTGATATAAATGCACCTACGCCTTTTTGGACAGCGGTAGTTCCTCATCATTCTGCACAGAGTCGTTGATGAAACAGTTAGGAATCAGTGGTACAAGAACTAAAATTTCGTTGACTACATTAGAAAAGAAGAACAGTCTTATGGACAGCTTCGTTGTGAAAGATCTCGTCATTTCCGATCTGGACGAAAACGTCTTTATCGAGTTGCCTGCACTTTATACGAGACCCGAAATACCTGTTTCTAACGTGGACATACCCGCAAAATGACGTTGATAGATGGCCTCACTTGCATGGAGTACATTTGCCTGATGTTAATGCTGATATCGGCCTTCTCATAGCCAGTGACGTCCCACAGTTTTTGATCTTTGGAAGTAAAGCACAGTCAGGATGGCGGACCTTACGCCTCGCGAACGCGTGTCGGATGGTAGTCAACGGTCCCCTAGGCGTTATCATGAAGGCCCGCGCGCCGTCAGTTTCTTTATCAAGGCCGATCTTGAACTTCATCAGATGGTGAACAATTTCTACGATAGTGGTTTCAGTGAATCTAGCGCTGACGACAAATCTGAAATGTCCCAAGAAGAGCTACGCTTTCTTACGCGAGTTGGACAGCACCGTGGTCTTACGAGACGGTCACTGTGAAATGGCGTTGCCTTTGAAAGACCGAGAGACACCAATACCGAACAATAAACCACAAACAGAACAGCGCGCTTTCTGGTTAAAGCGAAAGCTCAACGTAATCAGGACCTCTACAATGACTACAAAAGCTTTATGGCTGACATTATTGACAAGGGCTACGCCCGCAGGTTCCAGCGGATCTTCAGACGTCCAGTAACGCAAAGTGGTTTATACCTCATCATGCAGTATACCACCCACACAAGCCCTGGGAAGATACGTGTCGTTTTTGACTGCTCAGTTCAAATACCGAGGCAAGTCACTCAACGATCTGTTGCTCAAAGGCCCAGATTTAACGAACACCCTATTTGGAGTTCTGAATGAGATTCCGACAGGAGAGGATCGCCCTCATGGCGGATATTGAAACAATGTTCTATCAAGTCAGAGTAGCTGATGTGGATTGTACCTTTCTTCGCCTCCTCTGGTGGCCTGATGGCGAGCTGGAAAGTGAACTTCAAGAGTACCAAATGGTTGTACACTTGTTTGGTGCAGCTTCTTCTCCTGCATGCTCAAATTTTTGCTCTGCGCAAGACAGCTGAAGACAACAGTGAAACACTTCTCAGAAGCAGTTGTGAACACAGTTAAGAAGAATTTTCACGTAGACAACTGTCTTAAGGCCTTACCATCTGTTGAGGAGGCGTTTGCAACACGCAACTGACTTGCGATCTCTGCTTTCTAGAGGTGGATTTCGACTAACAAAGTGGATCAGCAATAGTCGAAGAGTCCTATAAGCTATTCCCGAAGCTGAGCGCGCCAAAGAAGTGAAGTCTCTCGACCTTAGCAAAGTCGACCTACCAGTTGAGAGAGCTCTTGGCGTTAAATGTGTGTAGAAAACAGACTCCTTTGGATTTGATGTGGACTTCAAGCTCAAACCACCAACAAAACGAGGATTCTTTGAGTCGTCAGTTCGGTTTATGACCCCCTCGGTCTCGTCGCACCCTTTGTGTTGTGAGCCAAACAGTTGCTTCAAGACTTATGTCGAGTCAAGCTAGAATGGGACAGCCCTATTCCCGCAGACCATAAGTTTCGTTGGGAGCGTTGGATGGCGGATCTCCCAAAGTTATCGCAGTTTTCCATTGAGCACTGTGTTAAACCGGCTGGGTTTGACCTTGTCTCGTCCAGTCAACTGCATCATTTTCAGATGCCTCTGAGGTCGGATTGGGATCGGTTTCCTATCTTCGCCTCGTCAACGACCAAGGTGATGTCCATTGTTCCTTTCTTTGTGCAACGTCAAGGTTGCACCTCTGAAAACGGTCACTATCCCGCGCCTCGAGTTGTCCGCTGCAGTAATCTCCGTCAAGCAAGACAAAGTCTTAAAGAGAGAATTAGAGATACCAATCAGCGCCCAGTCCATGTTCTGGACAGATAGCACACCGCAGTTTTACGCTATGTCAAGAACGAGACAAGGCGGTATCAGACCTTCGTAGCCAATCGGTTGCAGTTATTCGCGATGGCTCCCAGCCCCGACAATGGAATCATGTTAGCGGTGACATGAATCCCGCTGACGACGCCTCTCGAGGATTGGCAGCCGATATCTTCCTTCGTCAAGGGCGTTGGTTAATGGGCCGGAATTCCTTTGGAGACCCGAACACATGTGGCCAATGCAAGAAAAAGAATTTAGCGAAGTCTCTGAGGAAGATCTGAAGTGAAAAGGGAAGTTACAGCATGCATATCCTCACTAGACAATCCGAGCGGTCCCTATTAGATTATTTCCAGAAATGTTCTTCCTGGCTCTGCCTAAAGAAAGTCGTTGCCTGGCTCTTGCGTTACCGTAACAACCTGCTAAAAAGCGAGTAAGAGTGACAAGTCGAAGCGCGAAGCCGCGAAATACATCACCCTAGAGGAGATGGAGAGAGCGGAGAGAGAAATTCTGAAGCATGTACAGATAAGGGCTTTCCCGTGGAATTCAACCATCCCAGGAAGGAAGTAAAGAAGAGCATCGCTTGTACAAGCTTGATCCGCTCGTCGTAAATGTCTGCTATGCGTTGGTGGCCGGTTGCGCAAAGCATCTGTATCCTTGGAGTCAAAGAATCAGATTATTCTCCCGAAAGAAGAACACGTGACCAGATTGGTTATTGACCATTATCACAGAATTTGCGGTCACTCTGGCAGAGAGCATGTCTTAGCTCTAATTCGTCAGAAGTTTTGGATTACACAAGGAAGTTCCGCCGTAAAAGGTGTCCTCACAAAGTGTGTCAGCTGCCGTCGCCGACAAGCGCCCGACAAGCCACCCTTTACATCAGTCCGGCGTAGACTATTTCGTCCCTTTCAAGTTCGTCGTGGACGTAGCCTCGTGAAGAGATACGGAGTAATCTTTACCTGCTTAGCCATTCGGGCTGTACACATTGAAGTGGCACACAGTCTAGACACAGACTCGTTTCTGCTGGCCCTGCGACTATTTATTGCCAGGGGAGGTCAAGTGAAGAAATACACTCATACAATGGAACGAACTTCACCAGTGGTGAGCGAGAGCTGCGTGACGCTATTTCAGATTGGAATCATGAGAAGATTCATAATTCACTGTTACAGAAACATCAAGTGGTCCTTCAAACCCTCCATATGGCTCCCATTTTTGGCGGCGTCTGGGAGAGATGAATTAGAACCGTTGGGAAGATCCTACAAGCCTTACTGCGACAGCAAGTTACTGATGATGAAAGTTTGGCCACATTAATGTGCGAGGTCGAGAGTATCATGAATAGTCGACCCATAGCAACTTTCCTTTATTCGAAAGACATTTTCCTTCCAATTCGCGTTAATTTAAGTCGCGTTAATTTCAAAGACCTTAATTTCCTATAATAAGGTACACGAAGATGGCAGTCACTGATTTCAGTTCAAGGTAGTAAGCTCTGAGTTAACAATATACGCATTATGTCTTGTTTTTAATGCGTTATTCTCAGATTAATAATTACAGATGAAGACGCTTTTGTAAACTTACTTCTCACGCAAAGTTAGCGGTCATTGAACGAAGCAGTATTTTGCAGGATTTTGTGTGCATCGAGGACAGTTAATGGGCACTTTGAAGGTTATCAACAATTTCAATAGAGCAGCTGTATACTGATGTATATTAGTATAATTTTGTATTCTGCTGTAGTTTGAAACTATTTTTTGTGTTTCCCTGATGGGAAACAACATTGTTCGGGTCTAGTTTGCACTGTATTTGCACGCTAAGCTTGAGGCTCCTAATTTCATAATTCGTAAATACCGTTATTTCAAAGCGTCCTCGTGGTCTTAAAACCAACTGACCACACAATTTTATTTCATGATATTTAAGATTAAGTCTTTATTGTTCTGTGGCTGTATGGAAATTGCTGTACGACGATCCACTTTTGGTTTAGGTGATTTTTTGTGAACCCATTTTTCCTGTTTTATTACAAACCGTAAAAGTGGATTGATAAAGTTAATGTTTAACTACTTGGAACAATGACCTGAAACGTTTATAATGTTGTAATAATAACTGGACTTGTACCTGTCAAACAACAGTAGAATTTAGCTTTGCATCAAATTTTAAGTGTTGTGAGAAGTTGCCAAAATTAGGGACAATTTGCATTTTTCATACTAACAAAATATCAAATTTGGTCCCCAGGGGAACCCCCTGTAAATTGCTAAAGAAAACATTTTGAGACCAAACGAAATGGGTTTTTATAGTTACTAGACAAGGTGTAATTCACATGCAAGAATTGAAGAAAATCTGTTTCATGACTAATTTTGATTACGAGGATCTTAGGAGACAGCCACCTAAATAGGCATGAATTCTGCCCTATTCACCAGTTCCTTTTCTCGCGCTTTTCTATCTGTCATATTACACAACCGTTTTCCGGTCGTTGATCGGACTTTTGGCGATCCTTACCCTCAGCCGACACCAATCATCAGAGGAACGCGTGGCCAGAAAAAAAATCCTATGGTACTCAGGGCACATGAGTGCTGGCTATTCCATTCTTCTTAGGAGGAGGAATCAAAAGTAAAACAAGGATATTTTGCCAAATATATTTATTTGTTTAATATATCTTCTAGATGGTGGCAACAGAACGGCGGCGAAACTGGTTGACTTGGATACCGCAGCACAATTCTTTTCGGAGATTTATGGCTGGAGAATTCAAAATTGGAAACCTGTTTTCTGCTGACTTTACTCCAGTTCCGTGCAAGTACTTGTGGAGAGACCCGACTGTTAATAAAGAAGAAGGTGCCTTTCAATCAGTGTTGACAAATATTCGGTGGATAGACACAGAAAGGAACTCGTCGTCATCAAACAGCTTCAAAAAGTAATGAAAAACGACAACATCGACAGCGATAAACTATCAATACGTTTCAGCACGGGACTGATTAAGGAACATCCGTTTTCGAGTGCCAACTTTACCCGGGGACGCGTTACAGGTGGAGTATATTATATAACTAGAACTAGCAATAATCACAGATTATGAGACGCGTTCGAAGGAATTTCCGGGGGGAAATGAGCCCCCGAAAAAAAACCAATAGAGGCGGCCATTTGGAAGACCGTCTACCAAAAATTCTCCAATTTTTTGCATGTAAACCACAGGATAACCAACACGAATTAGCATTGGGTTAGTCTTCCATGTATGACCCCATGATATGTCCTGAGATATATATATTATCAATACACAGCTATACATCGCCATACTTACCCATACTTACCTACTTAGCCATACTAACCCCTACTTACCCCTACTTAGCCATACTTACCCCTACTTAGCCATACTTACCACTACTTACCCTACTTAGCCATACTTACCCCTAATTACCCCTACTTAGCCATACTACCCCTACTTAGCCATACTTACCCATACTTAGCCATACTTACCCCTACTTAGTCATACTTACCCCTACTTATCCATACTTACCCATACTTACCCATACTTAGCCATACTACCCCTACTTACCATACTTACCCATACTTTGCCATACTTACCACTACTTAGCCATACTTACCCATACTTAGCCATACTAACCCATACTTACCCATACTTACCCATACTTAGCCATCATTACCCCTACTTGTCCATTTCCACAAAATGTTCATTTAATTGTTCTGAGAATAGTCGATCTTTGTTTAGAAATGTCAAGCGATTTTAAAAATTATTTTGGCTTGAATGTAGTCGAGGAATTTTTCGAGCTTGGGCATATTATAAAATCTCGATGTTTTAGGACACTTGGAAAATATTTGTGCTCTGACTACGGAGTCAACTCTCATAATATCCACAAAAATTATCATTGAAACCTCCTTAAGAGTATTGGTTCTTTGTTCAGAAATGCCAAGCGATTCTAAATAATGCTTTGGTTTATAGAATGGACGAATTCTATGAGTTTCGGCATTAGTATCTCGACTCATGGTGCACGGTTTTTGGAAAACTAGATACCCGGCAGTTGCAAACTAAAAATTCAATACAGAAGCCTGAAGCTCAGAAATCGCTTGGTATTTCTGTACAGAGATCGAGTACTCGCATCTAGTTTAAATGATGTTTGTGAAAAAAAGGGCAACAATTTCGCTCGTCAATCAAAAACGCAGATTTTAAGAGTTCTGAATTCTGATTTCACAATATAATAACTCACTGAGGGCACCCTGGACAAGGTATGCAAAAATCAAACCAAAAAAAACTAAATACCCGGCAGTCAGAAATTTTTATTTTATCATTTGAACTAGATGCGAGTACTCTAAGTATGGTAAGTGGGGGTAAGTATGGCTAAGTAGCGGTAAGTAGCGGTAAATATGGTAAGTAGGGATAAGTATGGGTAAGTATGGCTAAGTAGGGGTAAGTAGGGGTAAGTAGGGGTAAGTATGGGTAAGTAGGGGTAAGTATGGCTAAGTAGGGTAATGGGTAAGTAGGGGTAAGTATAAACTAAGTAGGGGTAAGTATGGATAAGTAGGGGTAAGTAGGGGTAAGTATGGGTAAGTAGGGGTACGTATGGGTAAGTAGGGGTAAGTATGGGTAAGTAGGGGTAAGTATGGGTAAGTACGGAAGTATGGGTAAGTATGGGTAAGTAGGGGTAAGTATGACTAAGTAGGGGTAAGTATGGCTAGGTATGTGAAAGTAGGGGTAAGTATGGGTAAGTAGGGGTAAGTGTGGGTTAGTATGGCTAAGTATGGATAAGTATGGGTAAGTATGGATAAGTATGGGTAAGTAGGGGTAAGTATGGGTAAGTAGGGGTAAGTATGGGCAAGTATGGGTAAGTATGGATAAGTATGACTAAGTAGGGGTAAGTATAACTAAGTAGGGATAAGTATGGCTAAGTATGGATAATTGGATAAGTAGGGGGAAGTATGGGTAAGTATGGGTAAGTATGACTAAGTAGTGGTAACTATGGCTAATAGGGGTAAGTATGGGTAAGTAGGGGTAAGTAGGGGTAAGTAGGTAAGTATGGGTAAGTATGGGTAAGTAGGGGTAAGTATGGGTAAGTAGGGGTAAGTATGGGTAAGTATGGGTAAGTATGGGTAAGTAGGGGTAAGTAGGGGTTAGTATGGGTAAGTATGGGTTAGTATGGGTAAGTATGGGTAAGTATGGGTAAGTAGAGGTAAGTATGGCTAAGTAGGGGTTAGTATCGCTAAGCTGGGGTAAGTATGGCTAAGTAGGGGTAAGTATGGGTAAGTAGGGGTAAGTATGGCTAAGTATGGCTAAGTATGGATAAGTAGGGGTAATATGGGTAAGTAGGGGTAAGTATGGCTAAGTAGGGGTAAGTATGGGTAAGTATGGGTATATGGGTAAGTATGGCTAAGTAGGGGTAAGTATGGCTAAGTAGGGGTTAGTATGGCTAAGTAGGGTAAGTATGGCTAAGTAGGGGTAAGTATAGGTAAGTAGGGTAAGTATGGCTAAGTAGGGGTAAGTATGGGTAAGTATGGGTAAGTATGGGTAAGTATGGCTAAGTAGGGGTAAGTATGGGTAAGTATGGGTAAGTAGGGGTAAGTATGGCTAAGTATGGCTAAGTATGGATAAGTAGGGGTAAGTATGGCTAAGTAGGGGTAAGTATGGGTAAGTATGGCTAAGTATGGCTAAGTATGGATAAGTAGGGGTAAGTATGGGTAAGTACGTCGTGTAGATCCACAACCGTTGGCAAAAGACCTGATGACACTTAAGAAAATACCATGTAGAATGTAGACAAAAATGAAAGTCCTGAAATAAACCAGCTGTCAACAAATAATACGGCAAAGAAACTTTGGAAGACGAATGCAAAAGTCCCCTGTATACTTTTAATTTTATTTCGCGCCCTTAAAATGATTCAATGCACTTGAAATTTGCAGAGATAGTGCATTACATGTATAACTTTAGATCAAAAGATTTAAAAAAAATTTCATCAACTAGTTTTTAAATAAACGCTTCCCTAACAAAAGTGTTACTTCTGTGAGTAGAATGAGCATATTGCTTCTGATCACATCAACTGAAATCTAGTGAATCAAACGGGATGAAACCTTCAAGGAATGTAGTTTTATGGCACATGAATAATATATGGTGAAAATATTGTTTCAATTTGTCAGGAAAAACGCTGGCATCGACGAAATAACAGAAAGTAATGCGAATTTTATTTTTTTTGATGGAAAATATACAACCCAATTTTATTCGAAAACGCTATCATAGAATTTTTTCAAACTTTGCAGTCTTGAAGGCATACATCTAGACTATAAGAGGCATACAGTCGTTTTAAAAGTTTAGGTCAAGATGTTGAGAAAATTACTAAAGGCAAAAACCATGACGTCATCAGATCGTTGTTATGGTAACACTGATGTCAATCAAATCTACTGTTTTGGAAAGTTCATTTCATCTCTAGTTTATGTGTGAAGCAGCTTGCCTGACCAAGCTCGGACAGTGAAGTATCAGCCGTTCAAAGTTGGGGTGTTATGTCGCCAAAAAACCCAGTCAAGCCACCTTAAGGGTAGATATAAGACGTAATACTTCAAAGGATTGATTTGTATTTTGTAAGTGTTAGTAAAGTCTTTGTAAGAAAGAGAGCTGCAGTGGCCCTTCATTTACATTTTCTATCTTGAAGACTCCATGAAGTTAGAGTTGTTTGTCGAAAATGGATTTGTTATCAATCCTGAGTGGGAGTTGTGCAGTATAGGTTACTCTAGGAAATGTTGTCTGTTTTTTATGACGTCTACAAAATTGACCTCTGACCATATTTCTAGCAATTTTCGTATGAAAGAGTTTTTTACTGGTATTGTTTTAGAACAATCAGCTTTGTTTGGATTACCTTTAAAAATTAATCTCCTCCAAATTTACCAAGTTCAAGTTCAAAAAATTCTTTACATTTTCCATGGTTTAAAGCGTCGAGATATTTTTAAATCAGGTAGATTTTAGCGATTTATTAAACAGTGACAGGTCAATCATTTTTAGGCCTCCCTCATCATAGTCATTTATCAACACGTTCTCTTGATTTTGTCACTTATGTTGTTTCATAGAAACTTTATAAAATGCTCAAGGAAATGCGCGCGCTATGATTGGTTAAACCGAGTTCATTATTAAAGAAATAAAAAAAAACGCGCCGAGTGCATTATTGAGTTATATAAGCACGCGGGAATTTTTAAGAACACGAGAGTGAAGTGCAGAGAAGCACGAGCCAAAGGCGAGTGCTTCTCGCACTTCTCTTGTGTTCTTAAAAATCCCCAGGTGCTTATATAACTCAACAATGCACTCGGCGCGTTTTTATTTCTTTAATAATGAACTCGGTTCTCTCGTGTTCTTAAAATTCCCGCGTGCTTATATAACTCAATAATGCACTCGGCGCGTTTTTTATTTCTTTAATAATAAACTCGGTTTAACCAATCATAGCGCGCGCATTTCCTTGAGCATTTTATAAAACTCGATAAAGCACGCGCGTGACGTAAGGTTCATTATAACCGTTTTTATTTTATAAAAGAAATAAAAAAAATTGTTCCTCGTGCATTGTTGAGTTATATGCACTTGGGAATTTTTAAGAACACTCGAGAAGTGCGAGAAGCACTCGCCTTTGGCTCGTGCTTCTCTGCACTTCCTCGTGTTCTTAAAAATTCCGCGTGCTTATATAACTCAATAATGCACTCGGCGCGTTTTTTATTTCTTTAATAAAAAAATGTCATTTATCTCACTGATAACTTTTTGGTTTGTCGCTAGTGGTGCTAAGATGTATGTAAGATGAGATGCCACCAAGCTTTTAATAACTAATATTTACCAAAATAAAGGTACTAAATAGCCGATTTTTCCAACAGTTAACAATGTTTCTCATTTCTCTAACTTTTCGCTATAATTCATATTTAGTGTGATGTTGGTATCAGTGGAAATCCACACGCCAAGGACCTTCACTTTTTTATCTGGCCATTTTGAAATTCATTTCAGGGAAGAGTTTTTCTTTCTTTCCTGTCATTGATTCGATCCACAAGGCTTCAGACTTTTTACTATTAAGTTTGAGGACACATTGCCAAAACTGCTGATCGTATCAAGAGCAGCGTACAGAGATTCATGGGTGTCATTGAGAATCAAGTTGGTGTCATCAGCGTATTGGCTTAACTTGATTTCTGAGTTATTGACAGAGATTCCTTTTATATTAGGATTAGACCTGATTGCTTTCGCTAAAACTTCGATTCAAAATTCATTAGTTATGTTGTTTTTATGTGTTATACTGGTTGAAGATTGTTCTAGTTCTTTTTCAAGTGACGCAATTTTCTCTCCTAGGGTCTGTCCTCTATACTGTTTTGCACTTTTTTCCGGCCGCGAAAAATAGATTTCTCTCGGACTTTCAGTTTGATCATGTCTCAAAGCAGGGCTGGGTTAGTTGTGGAATCTTTTTCGTATTCTAGTTTTTGTTTTACAATGGTCATCTTTATCAGATCAGTATAATCGCTTTCAGTTAAATGTGATGTGTTCAGTTTCCTCTTGGATTTGTATGTAAGGAGATATTTAAAGTTATCATTGAATGATCTGTTTAAAGCCAGCAGGATGTCTGCGGAAGTGACGTTATTCAAAAGGCTCTGGCTTACAAGAAAGAGTCTAGCCTACAGTAAACTGCAGGTAGCTTTTGGCGCCATGTGTACTTCCTTAGTCCGGATTTAAAACCGTCCAGGCATCTATCAGACCAAGATTTTCTGCTTCCTCGTACACGATTTTCCTAGCATTAATGTGTTTTGGCAATACCACCTTTCTTATCTTTCTCTATGTCTAGAACAAGGTTAAAGTCGCCTCCGATTACAACTTCATCTCTTTGAAAGTCCTCCATTTGTCCGGCAAAAATTCGGATCATCTTCATTTGGGGCATAAAGGTTTATTAGCGTTATGGTTTTTCCGTT